>SJYA01003067.1:0-21722 GCA_006410615.1 Neotragus moschatus | reverse complement strand
AAAACAAAACGAAACGAAACAAAAAGAATGAAAAGTGATGAAGTTGCTAGGGGCTTGGGCAGGGGAAGGTGTGGTAATAAACAGGCAGTACATAGGATTTGTAGAACAGTGAAAACACTCTGTGGGTCACTGTAACGGTGGACACATGGAGTTATATATTTGTCAAAACATATCGAAGGGACAACATCAAGAGTGAATTGTACTGTAAACTACAGACTTTGGGTGGCATTGATGCCATGCAGGTTCAGCAACTATAGCAAATCCACCACTGTGGGGAGGGATGTTGATAAGAAGGGAGGCTGTGCAAATGTGGGGAGAGTGGATGTATAGGAGCCCTTTGTACTTTTGGCTCAATTTTGCTGTGAACCTAAAACTGCTCTAAAAAATAATAAAGTTTATTATTTTTAAAGTGACAATTAAAATGTTATATAGAAAAAAAAAGTTAATAAGAAGATAGTGTAAAAAATAAAGGCCAGTAAGTTTGCAAATGAATGCATTTCCAACTTACCAAACTGACCCTCGAGGGGGAAAAGTGTTAACAGTTCAACAACCACTAATGACATTGAACTGAGTAGGTAAAACTCTTCTCCCAGTTGAAAGGACTAGGCCCAGATGGTTTCACCAGCAAGTTCTACCAAACTTTTAACATTTTCTACCAAGGAAGCAGTTCTATTCCAGAGTATAGACAAAGGAAGAAGAGCCTACACCTTCTTTTATTAAGCTGTCATAGCCTTGATTGTAAAACTTGATTATAAAACTGCATCAGTGAAAGCCCCAGCAGGAAATAAGATGATCTGGGGAGGACTTATTTACAGCATGTGGTCACAGGGAAACAAGGCATTTGTACCTGGGATAGGAAACAGGGAAGAGAGACGTTATCAGAACCCCAAAAGATAAAGCGTGGAGGAGAGTAGGCCGCTTTGAGAGGACCTTCTATCAAAGGACACAGCCAGTCTGTAGTGACCTCACTTTCCTCCCCCACCTCCTGCCAGGGCTCCCCTTTGGCCCAGTCTAACTGTAAACCAGAGAGTTACTGAAGACACTCATATCCTCATACCTGGCAGTCCCACTTGGCAGTGAGCCCATCTGCAAAGGCAAGCAGAAAATCTCCAAATCATAGGCCAAACTTGCTCATCAATTTCAATTTTAAATCTTTTTCTTTTAATTAGCAAAGTAGGGACTTTCCTGATGGTCCAGTGGCTAAGACTCCACATTCCCAATGCAGGGGTCCTAGGATCAACCACTGGTAGGGAACTAGATCCTATACGCCACAACTAAAGATCCCACATGCTGCACCAAAGATCGAACACCCTCTGTGCCACAACTAAGCCCTGGCACAGTCAAATAAATAAAACAAATAAGCAAAAAAAGAATAAAATTAGCAAATTAAATCTAACAATGTATGAAAATTCTAACACAGGATAACCAAGATGGATTTAAAGTAAAAATGCAAGTTTGGTTTAACTTTAGAAAACAAAGTAGTTCACTGTATTAGCAAATCAAAGGAGGAAAAATCTTGATTATAGATGCAGGAAAAGTATTATTTAAAATTCAGTATCTGTCCATGATTTTGAAATAGAAATATTCTCAGCAAACTACAAATAGAAGGGACATCCTTAACCTAATACAGTATATTTACAAAAAACCTACAGCAGACACAGGAAACTAAAATGTTGAAGGCTTTACCTCTGAGACTAGGAATAAGACAAAGGTGCCTGATAACTCCACTTGCTTCCAACATTTGCGGGAAATGTTAGACAACACAATAAGGCAAGAAAAAGAAATAAAAGACAAGAGGCTTAGAAAGGAAGCCTTTCTGTTATTATTTGCAGATGATATGGTTTCTACAGAAGCATCTCACTAATAATTTACATTTAAGTTACTAGAATTAATGAGTATAATAAGAATCCTAGACACAACATCTAAATGTAAAACCCAGTTGTGTTTTTATACTCCAGCAAAAAAGAAAATGCAGTTTTTTTAAATTCCAAAAGTATGAAAAAATAAAATGCTTAGAAATAGGAAAGAAAAAGATGTGTAAGTCTTTAGGGAAGAAAATCCTAGGACTTCATTGAAATATATTAAAGAACTAAACAAATGAAGAGAGGTGTCATGTCCCTGAATTAGGAGAATCGATATTGCAAAGTTTTTTTTCCTGAATGAGTCCACAGGGACCCCAGATCCAAAGAACTATAGGTAGAGGGGCTCAACAGGGAACTTCTGAAAAACCCAAGAAGGCAACCACAACAGACAGCTTTCATCTTTTTTTAAGGAGCCAATTTTCAGGTGGTTTTTAAAGTGCTTTTTGCCTAAGGTGCCAGATGTTTCACTAACTCCGACCTCTATTTCTCCTTGGTCTGTGCCTTTCATTCTACGTTGAGCCTTTGTCCATGTGTAGCCCATCTACAGTTCACAAAGTATACAGTCAACACAGATAGGACTAGCCCAAGACTGCTCAATTGTTAGTGGGGCCAGGGACCAGAAGAAAAGGAAGAAAGTGGTTTATACACCAGAAATATTAGTCTGCTAGGGCTGCAATAACCGAGGACCACAGACTAGGTGGCCTAAACAACAGATATTCATGTCCTCGCAGTTCTGGAGGCTGGATGTCTGAGATCAAGGGGCAGACAGTTGGTTCTTTCTGAGACCTCACTCCTTGGCTTACAGATGGCCACCTTCTCCCCGTGTGTTCACAGGGCTTCCCTCTGTGTCTTTGTCCTGATCTCTTCTTCTTCTTATAAGGACATCATTAACGTCGGATCAGGGCCCAGCACAAGGACCTTATTTTACCTTAATCACCTCTTTAAAAAGCTCCATCTCCAAATACAGTTACATTCTGAGCTGCTGGGGTTAGGGTGTCAATGTATGAATTTGGAGGGATCCAATTCAGTACATACAAACAGCTTTCAGGCGTGGTTTTCAAGTAATCCTTCCAGCAAAGCTATGAGGCCAACATTCCTTTCGCACTCATATATGATAAAACTGAGGCCCAAGAAGATTAGGTAAACTGGCCAAGGTCACACAACTAGTCAATGGCAGAGAAATGAGTCAAACCAGGTCTGACTGCCCCCAGGCCTATGGCCGTTGCACCACACTGCCCACTGGGACCAGGTGGCTACAAGTCACGAGGGCTAGAGGCGGCGGTATATTATAAGCTGGCACTAAAAATACTGCACAGAGGGTCACATGTCCATGCGTAGTCAGCCCTAATCTTTCCTCTCACACCCCTGTCCAGTGCCCTGTGTGTTTCTTTTCCCCCTAGGTCAGCCCTCATGTTTATTCTTTACTTGACTGTGACTGTTGGCAGGAATTGCAGAGATTCCCTCTTCCTAAGAAGGAGGGGGCCTTTATGGAAAAGGTGGATCTATCAGGGGCAGAGAAGGATGTCATAGCATCTGAGAGGCCTGTTTCCGACTTGGGGCTGCTGTGGGGAGCAGCTTGGAGGCTGGAGCAGGAATCAGGAAAAAGCCTGTGGAATTCTGCTGTGAGTAGGAATGGAGTTGTATGGCCTTACCCCTTTCTTCTCAGGAATTCAATCCCGGTCTGGTCTAGAGTGGCTGAGTCCAGAGTTTCCCAAGTGAACTTGGGAGCTGATCNAAGCTAAACTGGAGCCAGGAAAAGAATGGGATGTCAAAGTTGAGAGTTTTGACTAATATCTTGGCCTGGACCTTCAAATTCCAAATTGAGACTGTTTTCCATTTAAAGTGACCTTAGGACAGACTATTTCCTAAGAGGAGCAGAAAAGGCAGCAACTGCCAGCGTTTTCATCCCAAGCCAGGGTACATTAATCCCGCTGAACACATTTTAAAGCGGCAAGAGCAAACAGACCCTGAAGTTGCAGTTCTCAGTCCACCTCAAGCCAGGTTTATTCAACACACTAGTTGCAAGGGCTGGTGAAAACATCTCAGTGGAACAGAGCATCACCGAGTTCCCGTGAAAGGAAAAAATGCAAATTTGTTTTCGGTATCACTGTGAAGCTTCCTGCGTGGAGCCCTTGGCCTTGATGGACTTGCATTGACGTCAGCCCGAGTTAGCCAGATCCGAGCAGCTGTTGGCTTCCTCCCTCAGCCTCGGCCCCTGGTGCAGAACACACGCTGGTTTTGTTTCATGGAAGATTAAAAACATTTGCTGCTGTGTCCATAATTCACAGCCCCTGTTATCACTGGGACCAGGAACACTGAACAAAAAATGCTTAGTCCCCTCTCCAAACCAAGGAGAAAACCCCAGAGGGAGGCCAGACGGAGGATGACGCATCAGCTGGGACCCAGCCCAGACCCGGGTCATTGCATCCTTCCCTTTCTCCTGAAACAAGAGGCAAAGGGTCTATAACACACTTCAAATCATGGTCACTTGCACCAAGATGCTTCATCCTTACACATGTGAGTGAGACAGGGCTACCTACCCCTGGAAGAGGACCCCTTGCGTCCGGTCTCATGACAAAATGCCAGCAAAACAAAATGTGAAACCAGCCCCCTGGCTCTTCACAGGGTTGTGGCAGGGCTGGTGTTTATGGTGGCAAGGCTGATCATCATATGCCCCCACCACCCCCTCCCACCGAAACTGCAGCCAAGATCCTGACTCTCTATCTTGAACTTTCTGGCCCTTTGCAGCACCCAGGAGAAGACTCGGGCAGACAAAGCCCAGCTGAGATGGTTCCTGCAGCATATAATCCCACATCTTCCATCGTGCTGCCCAGACACATCCTTCAGGTAATGCTGGTTTGGAGCCTCCATTAAAATGCAACAGAGGCAAGTAGATTTTTTATGCCTTTCACCTGTTTAGTCACAGGAAGACAGTCTTCCTTGGTGGCTCAGTGGTAATGAATCTGCCTGCAGTGCAGGGGACGCAGGTTCAATCCATGGGTCAGGAAGATCCCCTGGAGAAGGAAATGGCAACCCACTTCAGTATTCTTGCCTGGAAAGCCCCATGGATGGAGGAGCCCGGCAGGCTATAGTCCACTGGGTCACAAAGAGTCAGACACCACTGAGCCACTAACACAGACAGGAAGACATGATCTTTCGTAGCTAAGGCAGTGGGGCTTCCCCAGTGGTTCATCAATAAGGAATCTGCCTGCAGTGCAGGAGAGACAGGTTCAATCCCTGGGTCGGGAAGATCCTCTGGAGGAGGGCATGGCAACCCACTCCAGTATTCTTGCCTGGAGAATCCCATGAACAGAGGCGCCTGGTGGGCTACAGTCCATAGGGTCAGAAAGAGTCAGACATGATTGAGCGAGCAAGATCAACTAAGACAGCCAGGTGAGAGAAGGTATATGAGAGCAGGAAGCAGGGGCTGGGGGAGGGCTGGAATGCATGGTCACACCTTCAGATGCCCTCAGCAGGGACTTAGTGTGCCCGAGGTAAACCCCACTCCACCATCCCTCTGAATTCAGAGCCGTCAGAGACCTCAGTTGGAATCTTCCCCACTCCATCTCTTATTCTACACACAGCAGCTTTGGTCCAGCCACGGCTCCAAGCTCCAACCAACACTGGAGGTCCAGCTTCTGATCCCTTCCCTCTACCCTCTCCCGGGGAGGTGAAGGGGAGTCTCCTCTGAGCCTCCCACCCCAGGATGGGTGGGACCCTTCATCTGAGATCACCTCCCTAAGCACGATTGGCTGCAGGGGGCTGTGACATTTCCCCATTGGCTGTGAGTCATGGGACCACAGGGACCATGCCCCTCTAAACCCAACACATAACATGCAAAATGAAGTGTGCCAACTTCAGAAAGAGTCAAGATGCTATTGTTGTTACTCGAGTACAGTGAGTTCTTTACCTACAGACCTTCTAGTTGCAAACTTTCAAAGGTGCAAACATGCATTCCATCAGCATCCGGCGTGAGCGATCCTGTAGCTTGTCCTCTGTCCCCTATTGCCAACGATTCTTCAGCTTTACCATCTCCCACCCCCTCTCCCTCCTCCCGGCAATAACTCTTCTCGCCTGTTCACTCGATGCCAGTCCCTGTATGCCAGCTGCTGCACTGTATACTGTGCTGTTCAAGGTGCTCCACTGAAAGATTAAACATGTTTTATTTCTTGTGTTTGCTTTTTGTGTATCATTTGTGTGAAAAGTATTATAAACCTATTATATAGTACAGTACTGCATGGCCGATTGCATTAGTTGGGTACATAGGCTAACTTCATTGGACTTATGAACTGGACTTACGAACTTGCTTTGGGAATGGAACTCATTCATATGTGGGGGACTGACTGTTATGATAAATAGCCATGTTTCCCTTTCTGGAATCTGAGTAAGCCCATAAGATGCTGTGGATGTACATCACAGACTGTCTGCATTGTGTCTCATCGGAGTTGGGGGATATTCTGGAGGAAGGCAGGCGGAAAAGGGAGTTATTTTTGCTGTTGTTACTTTTAAATCAATCCTTTATTCACAGCTGCAAACCTTTACTCAATTATGGATGAAACATAAGAACCTTTTTGAAATGCTCAGAAAGGAGTGGGTACCAAGTGACCACAGTAAACACGGAAACACCGAGTGGGGAAGAGGCCCGGGTTGTTCACTGAGCATGATCCGACCCAAGGCAGGAAGGTGGTGGCACTAACAGGAAGGAATGCAAGGAACTTATCTCCCCCAAACTGCTACATGCTATTGAAATACTACCCATGGAGCAATTAGATGAAATTCAAGGTTGGCATGATGAAGTCACAATTCTGTCATTCCCTCAGCAAACACTTTACTGAGTCATTTCATGTATAGGGTCACAACTGTAAGGGGACGGGCTCACTGTTCCCCAGAGGTTCCCAGCTTCCAGGAGATGCTNATGGAGCAATTAGATGAAATTCAAGGTTGGCATGATGAAGTCACAATTCTGTCATTCCCTCAGCAAACACTTTACTGAGTCATTTCATGTATAGGGTCACAACTGTAAGGGGACGGGCTCACTGTTCCCCAGAGGTTCCCAGCTTCCAGGAGATGCTGTCACCCCAGACTGAGCAATTGCTATACAGACGGGGCTGGAGGAGCAGAGGGAGCAGGAAGGGGATGCAAATGGAGTCTGGTGGTAACAGCTTAACTCAAACACCAAGCAGACCAGGGCCAAGCCCTGGAATGGAACCTTGTTGACTCTGGGACTGTGGTCAAGTTACTTAAGCTGTCTCAACCTGCTCATGCCCCTTTGAAATGAGAATATCGGTGTCCACTTCTGAGGGCCATGCTAAAACAATCAAATAGAACATACAGCCTAGTCCACAACCTGAAGAAAATACCCAGTTGAAAGTGTTAGCCATTCAGTCATGTGAGACTCTTTGCAACACCATGGACTATAACACACCAGGCTCCTCTACCCATGGAATTCTCCTGGCAAAAGTACTGAAGTGGGAAACTGTTCCCTTCTCCAGGGGATCTTCCTGACCCAGGGATCAAACTCAGGTCTCCTGCATTGCAGGCAGATTCTTTACCATCTGAGCCACCAGAGACACTCTCAGTAATATTAGCTTTCATTCTTAGTCACTCAACTGGCAAAATCAGAGAAACTGCCATAGAGGAGGTAACATTTTAAGCTATCAGGACTAGGACTTCCCTGGTGGCCCAGTGGTTAAGACTTGGCCTCCCAGTGCAGAGGGGTGTGGGTACGTGTTCTATCCCTGCTTGAGGAACTAAGATCCCACATGCCTTGGAGCAAAAATAAATAAATAAAACATATAAGATAGAAATGATATTGTAAAAAAATTCAATAATTCAAGACTCTAAAAATGGTTCACATCCAAAAAATATCTTATATGTGTGTGTGTGTGTGTGTGTGTGTGGGATACATCAGGATTTAGGAAGGAGAACCAGGGATTTGGTGAAAAGGATATGTCACTCACAAAGATCTCATTTTGTTGTTCTATCACTAAGTCATGTCCAATTCTTTGCAACCCCGTGGACGGTAGCTCACCAGGCTCCTCTGTCTTCCACTATCTCCTGGAGTTTGCTCAAACTCATACCCATTGATTCGGTGATTCCATTCAGCCATCTCATGCTCTGCTGCCCTCTTCTCCTCTTGTCCTCAATATTTCCCAGCATCAAGGTCTTTTCCAATGAGTTAGCTCTTCACCTCAGGTGGCCAAAGTATTGGAGCTTCAGCATCAGTTCTTCCAATGAATATGCAGGGTTGCTTTCCTTTAGGATTGAATGGTTTGATCTCCTTGCTGTCCAAGGGACTCTCAAGAGTCTTCTCCAGCACCACAATTCAAAAGCAGAAAGATCTCCATACATACATACATGCAAGGCATGTTTGGAAACCAGCAAGGAGTTCAAAGCCATCGGTCTGAGGGACTTACAGGAGGAAGAGTTGGATGAGTTTGTTCCATGCTAGGGAATTGGGACTTTGTCCTGTGGGCATTCGGTCAAAGGACAATGAGTTTGGGAGTCAAATGGTTGAGTTCCACCCCCCACATATACTGTGGGTAGTGAGACTGGGGATCCAGAGGAGCAAGGAATTGGGAATAATAACATCCAACCTGGAGCGCTCTTGAATGGTTTACCTGCAGGAGGATCAGACAATATTCTCTAAAGAACCAGACAGTAAATATTTTTGGGTCGGCAAGCCATACGGTTCCTGTTGCTACTACTCAACCCTGCCAATGTAGTGTGAGCATCCACAGACCATACTGACCTGAGGACAGTTATGTCCCAATAAAACTTTATTTGTAAAAACAAGCAGTGGGAAAGATTTGATCTGCAGGTAGTAATTTGCCCACCCTTGCTTTAGATTAGAAAACAAACCTGAAATGCCCTAAAGCAAGTCACCCGCCCTCCTTTCCACTTGCCAGTAGCAGGCACTTTTCCTAGATCTTTATCTCATATCCAGTAGCTCCAAGACATTGCTAAATGATCTGAAGATTATACTGAGCTCCCCCAATCTAAGCTCTAGAGACAGTCATATGTCAAGATAATGTGTTCCACAGAGTGAGAATTGCTTTGCCAGGAGCACTGAGTGTTTTAGTAATCAATCAATCAGTCAGAGAAAATTCACTAAGCACATGATGCTGGAGACGCTGAGATCACTGAGGCTGGATCTGCAGGAAGAGCACATGGTTTGGTGAGAGTCCCACTTCCCAGTCGCCTGCATTCTACTCACAGTTTTACACAGTTTTACTTGTGCACAATCCTTGAGAGTCACATTTTCCATTTCTTAATCTGTACAGTAAAGAAATTCAGCCAAGCGAGGGTGTGGAGAAAAGGGAACCCTCCCACACTGTTGGCAGGAATGTAAATTGGTACAGTCGCTATGGAAAACAGTATGATGGTTCCTCAAAAAACTAAAAATAGAGTTGCCATATGATCCAGCAATCCCATTCCTGGGCATATATCGGAAGAAAACTCTAATTCGAAAAGACATGTAGGCCCTAGTGTTCACAGCATGTATATACGTACATACATACACACATACACACACACAATGGAATACTACTCAGTCATAAAAAAGAATGAAATAATGCCATTTGCAGTGATATGAATGGACGCAGATATTATCATAGTAAGTCAGACAGAGAAAGACAAATACCATATGATATCACTTATATGTAGAATCTAAAACATGACATAAATGTACGTATCTACAAAACAGAAACAGGCTCACAGACACAGAGAATAGACTCACGTTGCCAAGGGAGAAGGGTCGGAAAGGAGAGATGAATTGGGAGTTTGGGGTTAGCAGATGCAAACTATTATAGACAGGATGGATAAACAACAAGATCCTACTGTATAGCACAGGAAATTACATTCAATATTCTGTGATAAACCATAACGGAAGAGAAAAAATTTAGCCAAATGGCAATGTGATTCTGAGTGTGCTTCAGGGGCTTTAGGAGTGGAGGAAGGCTTCCTGGCACCATCTTGAAGGAAGCCATGACCATGAGTTGGCCTTCAGAAGTCAGGTTGGCATTCCTGGGGGAAGGGACACCATGAGCCATGGGGAGAGGATATGATTGGCAACCAGTGCATGAGCATCAGTCCATGGAGGCAGGGTTCAGGGAGGGAGATACAGTAAACTGGAGAAATGGGTGGAGCCAGTGCACTCAATACTCTTGGTACTTTTGCTGTCTTTGCAAGAAGAAGGAAACTTGCTGGCACATGGTATGGATAGATCAAAGGACAAAAACTCAATGTCTGCAGGGGCTGGGTAGGTAGGAGTGAATAAGTGGGATGGATGTAAACACCAGGAACCATGAGGACAGGACAAACTGGTGAGTGTATGTCCTCCCTAAGACTTTTTAAGAATGTTGGAAATTTAGGGACTTCCCTAGTGGTCCAGTGGTCCAGCCCCAGTGCTGGGGATATAGGTTCAATCCCTGGTGGGGGAACTAAGATCACACGTGCCGCATAGCAACTAAGCAAGTGGGCCACAATTACTGAGCCCACGCGCCACCGCTACTGAAGCCCATCGGCTCTGCGACAAGAGAAGCCCTCAAGCTGCAACTAGAGAGTAGCCCCTCTTGGCCACAATGCAACGAAGACCCAGCGCAGCCAAAATAATTTTTTTTAAGTGAGAAAAAAAAAATGTTGGCATTTTAGATTTCTATGCTAGAGCTCCTGATTTTTTTTTAATTAACTAAATTGTTTTTATTAACATCATGCCAGCCAAACAAAACATGGACGGTTAGATTCTGCCCAAGCTGCTGGCTTGAAACTTCAGCTATAAACGCTGAGGCTGATTTCAGAAAGAGCTTTGGAGAGCCAGCAAAGCTAAAGAGCAAAGCTGAGACTTCCCCGGTGGTCCAGCAGTTAAGAGTTTGCCTGCAATGGAGGTGGCACAGGTTTGATCCCTGGTCAGGAAAATAAGATCCCACATGCCCCCGAACAACTAAACCTGCATGCCATAACTACTGAGTCCCACTCTGACACTCTTGTGCCCCCTGTATTGGAAGCACAGAACCTTAAACACTAGACCACCAGGGAAGCCCTTATCGTTGCTTTTTGTGGTGGGAATAATTAAGATATAGTCTCTTAGCAAATTTGATGAGTACAATATTGCTATATATATTCACTACACTGTGTATTAGATCTCCAAAGCTCATTTATCTACTACTTGCAAGCTCATATCTCTAAATAATGCTCATAGTCCCCCATACACTAACCCATGGGAACCACTGTTTTACTCACTATTTGTGCAAGTTTGGCTTTTTTATAATAGGTTCCACATATAAGTAATGCACGTTATTTGTCTCTCTCTGTCTGACTCATTTAGCCTAATATCCTCACAGTCCATCCATGTTGTTCCAAATGGCAGGATGTTCTTCTTTCTCATGGCTGAATAATATTCCACTGTATATATACACCACATCTTACGCATTCGTCTGTTGGTGAATGCTTCAGCTGTTTCCATAGCTTAACTTTTGTTAATAACGCTGCAATACCCATGGGAGCACATGTCACTATTCACTATCCTGTTTTCATTTCATTTCCCTTGGGCATATACCCAGAAATGAATTTGCTGCGTCATATGGCTGTTCTATTTTTGATTTTTTGAGGAACTTCTATACTGTTTTCAGTTGTGGCTATAGCGATTTACATTTTACCAACAGTATACAGGGGTTCCCTTTTTTCCATCTCCTCACCAACACTTGTCTCATCTTAATGAAAGCCATTCTAACACCTCATTCTGGCTTTGATTTGCATTCCCCTGAGGACTAGTGATGCTGAGCATCTTTTCAGGTACCCATTGGCCATTTGGATATTTTCTTTGGGAAAAAAAATGTTTGTTTATTTCCTCTGCCTATTTTTTTTAAATCAAATTGTTTGGGGTTTTTTTGTTATCTTGGATATTAACCTCTTATCAGATACATGGTTTGCAAATATTTCTCCTGTCCTATACGTTGCCTTTTCATTTTGTTGATTTTTTCCTGTTGCTGGGCAGAGGCTTTTAAGTCTGATTCGGTCCCATCTGTTGACTTTTGCTTTTGTTTTTTGTGCTTTTGGTATCACATCCAAAAAAATCTTTGCTAATGCCAAGTTCAAGGAGCTTCTTTTCTGTTTTGTTCTAGGAGTATTGAGTCTTAAAGTCTTTTTGATCCATTTTGAGTTAAATTTTGTAAATGGTATAAGATAGAGGTCCAGTTTCATTTTTCTGCATGTGTTTATCCGCTCTTCTCAACATCATTGTTGAAGAGACCATCCTTTCTTCACGGGGTATTCTTGGCTTTCCCGTCAAATATTAGTTAACTGTATATGCTGGTAGAGAGTGGGGTTGACTTTAAGCTCAGAATTTTCCTTCTTAATTCATGCTCCTGTTCTTCAACAGCACAGCTACTGCTGCAGATAGTGTACAGATGGTTTCTTATGTACTCAGAACGTTCACTGAGGGGCTCAGAGAAACCCAGGACTGGTTCCAGCCACCCTCTGCACCCTCTGTGTGCAGGCCTGAGAGCCAGACCCGAACACAGAACAGCTGGGAAGGTCTTCAAGCATTCTGAGGCAGAAAACAGAAACAAGAGTATGAAGTTATTTTTTTCTCTCTCTCTTTTTAAAATATTGATGTGTGTTATTTTTTTGGCCATGCCTCACAGCATGCCGGATCTTATTTCCCTGACCAGGGATCCAACTGTGCCCCCTGCTGTGGAAGCCCAGAGTCCTAACCACTGGACCACCAGGGAATGCCCTTGAAGTTTATCAAATTCCTTCCCAGACTACATAGAGGATGAAAAAGCGTGTCTTCCGTTGACACACAGAGATGCCACCGCCACACACGTGCGCACGCACACACACGTGTGCACACACACACACGTGCACGCACACAGATGTGCACACACAAACACACACATGCACACACACACACATTAATGGCCTCTGTGAGCACTGTTTAAATCTACATCTCTTAGAAACACTGCATCCGTTTCCGAGGGCTGTATCTTACTCCATTTAGGCTACTATAACAAAATTACCATAAACTACGTAGTTTATTAACAACCAACATTAATTGCTCACAGCAGAAGAGGGTGGAAGTCCAAGATCAAGGCAGCAGCGAGATCAGTGTCTGATGAAGGCCTGCTTCCTGGCTCACAGACACCTTCTCAAGGTGTCCTCACAGGGCAGAAGGGCTGAGGGAGCTTCCAGGGTCTCTTGTTTAACAGGGCTCTACCCTCTCGACCTGATTACCTCCCAAAGGTCCCTGCCACTAATACCATCTCACTGGAGGATAAGTTTCAATGTATGAATTTCGGGAGACACACACGTGCAGCCCATAGGACCAGCTGACCTCTACCACATGGAATTCCTGTAAAGGAAAGCCAGCCTTTCGTTCCAAGGTTGAACATAGGCTTAAATGCAAATGAAACAACACTCTTTTCCTATGTAACTCAACCTCAAAGTAACTAAAAGACAATAATGACACATGGCATCTTTTTGTGTCTTTAGGCACCTTGATGTATGCTCACCACACTCACAGCCAGAGGACGCTCACCGTTCTGGAAACCAGAGTCAGTGCTAGATTTCTAGCAGCCTGACCAGGGAGAGTGGGCCCTCAGGGTTGGCCTAACTTAGCCCTTCTAAGCACATCCTCCAAGAAGGGGAAGGGCACATGGGTAAAGCAAGCTCCCATCCAGACCCCGCTGCTCTCCCATCCCATGGCAGAGCAGCTGCCTCTGCTCTCTGCCCGCCTGATCAATGAAATGCGGATAACAGACTTGATGTCTCTCATTGGTATTCTTGAGAAGTGTTAAGAACCGATTAAAGATGTGTCTAAATGCTTGATGGGAAAAAGAGTAAGCTACAGAGAACATGACTTGAGCTGACGGCGGTAGGATTTGGTTCCAACATAGGGAAGGATTTCCGGGGAAATGTTCTTCCCTCTGGTCTTTCTTCCCTCTTTCCACGAATGGTTCTCGGATCTTGAGTACCTTGTGCTAAGGATCAAAATGTGTGCCTTATGCTGGGATCAAAATGACCAAAACAGAGAGCCCCTCCCCCTGCAAGTAATCAGTTCCCTGGGCCACCTGACCCTCCCAAAATAAGCCCACCACCTGTAATCACAGGGCAGCTGCTCATGTGCAGAGGGCCCAAGGAGGCAGTGCTGTCTTCCAAGTGACTGGAAATGAAGATCACGTGTCGTCTGTTGGCAACCGCTCAGGCAGGCAGGCAGGCTAGATGCTTCCTCGAGCCCCAGGCAGGCCTCTCATTCGTTACAATGAATAGCATCGTAGGTCCCTGGGCTGGATGAATTCTAGAGGTCAGATCAGGAAATTGAGGACACTCAGGTGGGGACCAGGCCTCCCACAGTCCCTCAGAGCAGACTAGCCTCCCAGGCCCTCTGTCTAAACAGTCGATTTTCCCTGCCTAGCAATTGAATTTATGAGGTTCTTTTATGGTAATGAGTTGGAACCACGTGCACGCACACTGAAATTCAGCACAAATCACCATGAGAGCTGAAAAATGCTAATCTGCCTCCAACATCTCCCCACCATTCTCCCAAAACTACCTGCTCCTACAAGGTGGCGGCGGGTTAATTATTGCTGCAGAGGAAACGGCACTGATTTGCATCAACTTCCATCGACTGGAACCAGTNCAGCACAAATCACCATGAGAGCTGAAAAATGCTAATCTGCCTCCAACATCTCCCCACCATTCTCCCAAAACTACCTGCTCCTACAAGGTGGCGGCGGGTTAATTATTGCTGCAGAGGAAACGGCACTGATTTGCATCAACTTCCATCGACTGGAACCAGTCAATGTCAGTCCTGCGGGAACAGGCTCAGGTTAACCTCTGAGTCCCACCGCTGACAGGTGAGAGGGACTCGGCTTTGCCCCCAGGACCCCGCTTCCCTTGCTGGGTCGCATGCGGTGCCCTGGCCGCCTCGGGGCCCTGCGGTGATCCAGTTACCGTTCACCTGTACTTGACGCATCTGATACTCCGGAGCCTTCCCACCTGTTCCTCGTGGCGGCAGCAACATGAGGACCCGAGCTCAGGACCTGGTACTTCATTCTGTGTGTGTGAAATTTCCATCTGTACCCAGTGAACTCATCAATAACCATCAAAGTCACCTTCTTCCTCTGCAAGTTCCAGGCTTCCTATAATGACTGGCTTCCAGTGGAATGTCAATTTTTGGCTGGCTAGTGCAGGTCAGGGCCTCCCAGGTGGCGCTAGTGGTAAAGAACCCTCCTGCCAATGCAGGAGACATAAGGGTTCGATCCTTGGGTGAAGATTCCCTGAAGAAGGGCATGGCAACCCACTCGCATATTCTTGCCTGGAGAATCCCATGGACAGAGAAGCCTGGTGGGCTACGGTCCATAGGGTCACAGAGTCAGACACTAAGCGACAGCACAGCGTAGTGCAGGCCAGGCCCACGTCTGAAGGCAGCACCAGTGACCAAACAGCATCACTTGCATTCAGGGAGAGTGTAAGGAAGTCACTAAATGGCTCAGGCCTCTGGGTCTCTGAAGACCTGAGTCCTCTACTCTCCTATTGCAAGGAATTTTGAAAGATCACCGCCTGTTTGTCCACCTCTGTGTGTAACACAGCACTGACTAGTTCTGAGAAAAGAAAGCATCGTAATCCATACATTGATATGCAAATATGTGTTTACCCAGGTGAGGTGCATTGTGAGAGACGCACCTGGTGTGGGTTCCCATTCTGAGCTTCACCTTTATCCCTGGATTCCTGTGTCAGGCCGCTGCCCAAGAGGGTTTTGAAAGAAAGTTCTGCTTGCACACATGGCCCATTTCCAAAAATCTTTCTCTGAGCTGTGTTTTAACCCCTTCAAAGCTAATTATGTCTGCATTCACATGTGTGTGTACGTGCGTGCCGAGTCATTTCAGTCATATCCAACTCTTTGCAACCCTATGGACTGTAGCCAACCAGGTTTCTCTGTCCATGGGATTCTCCAGGCAAGAACACTGGAGTGGATTGCCATGCCCTCCTCCGGGGGATCTTCCCAACCCAGGGACNTGTGTGTACGTGCGTGCCGAGTCATTTCAGTCATATCCAACTCTTTGCAACCCTATGGACTGTAGCCAACCAGGTTTCTCTGTCCATGGGATTCTCCAGGCAAGAACACTGGAGTGGATTGCCATGCCCTCCTCCGGGGGATCTTCCCAACCCAGGGACTGAACCATGTCTCTTAAGTCTCCTACATTAGCAGAGGGGTTCTTTACCAGTAGTGCCACATGGGAAGCCCTTCATACATGTGGATTGTCACTGAGTGATTTGATTATAATAAGGGCACCAAGAGTTTCTTATCTAGAGAGGACTGGTCCTGGAAGATCCTTGATGGTGCTAACTATGGTCACATATAGTTCATACTCCCAGGTGGTTCAGTAGTAAAGAATCCGCCTGCCAATGCAGGAGACATGGGTTTGACTCACGGGTCAGGAAGATTCCCCTGGAGAAGGGAATGACAACCAACTCCAGTACTCTTGCCTGGAAAACTCCATAGGCAGAGGAGCCTGGTGGGCTACAGGCCATGGGATCACAAAGAGTCAGACAGACTGATCACACATGTTCATACATAAGTAGCATGTATTTTGTATTTATAGAGGCCACTGTATTTTCTCCCCAAAAGGTGCTGAGCAACTCTGTGCTGATAACCCTGCTGAGGGTCCAGGATCTGATCTCAGAGCACTTAGTTCACTCTCTGTTGTTGGCTCTCACAAGCTCTAGAGAGCAGAACTGAGCCTGTCCTGTTTTTATATCTGGGCTGAGCGGGGCAGCTGGCTTAGAGGATGCTCAGTAGCACTGGGGCAGGGTGCTTCCCAGGTGGCTTGGGGTAAAGAAGCCACCTGCCAATGCAGGAGACTCGGGTTCCATCCCTGGGTCGGGAATATCCCCTGGAGGAGGAAATGGCAACCCACTCCGTTTTTTTGCCTAGGAAATCCCATGGACAGAGGACCTTGGTGCGCCACAGTCCATGGGGTCGGGTCGCAGAGTTGGACACGACTGAGTGACTCACACCCGCACACGATAGCACTGGGGCAGAAGTGAGTGGGTGAAGGTGCGCAGGAATAGGCAGAAAAACAGTCTATCTCATAAAGAGAGAGCCGCTCATGGGAGGAGGCTGTGGCCACCAGGGAAACCCCGTTAGGTGAGGACAGTCAGCAGAAGGGGGCCGTTGCCTGCGGCCACCTGAACAGTGCAGGGAGAGGCAGATATCTGCTGAGGAATCCGGCACAAAACATGTGGCATCTTGTATGATTAGAATCTAGGGATCTTCCTAGGGCAAAAAAAGGAGGACTTGGAAAGTGTCAGCAACGCCCCACCTGGTTAGCTAAAGCCAGGAGTTACACACGCTGACGCCAAGGTCTAGTCTATGAAGGTGTCACTCAGGACCGGTATAATGAAAGCCAACCGCAGTGCGGGGCTCAAGTCCCCTCACTGATGGGCGTGTGTGTCAAATGCTGCCCAGGGGGCCATGTGAGCTGTGGCACCCAGGGTGCCGGGGGGCAGCTCAGGGGGGGCTTGTGCCCACGGCTGATGGCCGTGACCATCACTGGGCTCCCTTCTTGTGACGCTGCCTGCACCTGCCGGCCCCCTCTCAATCCCCACCTCCCCTCCCACTCATGCCTATGTCCCATCCCCATTTCCACCCACTCCCACCAAATCCCCACCAGCCATTCCCACCCAGGAGCTGCTGATAAACGTGCTGAGTCAAAACGAGCCACTCCACAGCCTCGACTCTGTGGCTCTATCACATTGTCCAACCTCAGGTGACCCCAAACAACACTGTTATAATACCTTCCCCAGCCATCACCCCATAAAGGAACACAGCTGCTAATGTACTAGACCATTGTCAGCTGAAGCCACGTCCCTGCCAGCGCCCCGACCTTTATAAACAGCGTTGGGCACAGGCGGGGGGCACACACATCCCTCGTGCTTGTAGACGAGATGCAAGCCCAGATGCCTGGTGGCAGGAAGAGAACTCTGTAGCAGTCCCCAGGTTCACAGCAGGCTCTGGGCTGTGTTATCCTAGCAAATCCTTGTCTCCTTTAGCACAGTGAAGCTTGGAGAGTTTCAGCATCAGTAAAGGACAGAGCCAAATCAGGCTCAAGTCTTCTGACCAAAAAAGGCAATGTGAGAGCAGTTGGCCACCCCAGACGGGGGAGATGAGTTCTGTGATGTCTCTTGGGCCCTGCCAGGTGTTTCTCTTTGAGCTGTATTAGCCGTGAAGAGGCCTAAGGACCAGGACCAAGGACTTTTCTTTGTACTTTCCTAAAATATTTGCCAGCAAAGGTCTGCATTGCTTTGTGACAAAGGTCCATATAATCAAAGCTATGGTAGTCATGTACAGATGTGAGAGGGGGAGAATAAAAAAGGCTGAGCGCCAAAGAATTGAAGCCTTCAAACTGTGGTTCTGGAGAAGACTCTTAAGATTCCCTTGGACAGCAAGGAGACCAAGCCAGTCCACCCTAAAAGAAATCAATCCTGAATAGTCATTGGAAGGACTGATGCTGAAGGTGAAGTTCCAATACTTTGGCCACCTAAGGTGAAGAGCTGACTCACTGGAAAAAACCCTGATGCTGGGACAGATTGAAGGCAGTAGAAGAGGGAGGCATAGGGTGAGACGGTTGGATGGCATCACCGACTCAATGGACACGAGTTTGGACAAATTCTGGGAGATTGTGGAGGACAGGGAAGCCTGGCGTGCTACAGTCCATGGGGTCACAAAGAGACACAACTGAGCAACTGAACGACGACCACAAGAATATTTGCAGTCTCAGCTCGACATGTTTACTTGAGAATCTAACATGCTGTATGTTGTGCTAGAAACTGGGTTGTAGCAAAACAGGTCCTGCTCTCAGAACGGTTAGTCCCACAGATGAGAGCAGCAGCAGGAAGGCAGATAATGAGAACAGAGTCCCGGGAGAATGAGGGCGGTCTCCTCGAGGCGATCCTGCCTCACGGAGGAAGCTGTCTTGGGAGGAAGCGGTGATGATCCTGAGTGAGGATCTTGCAGGATGAATAGGCGTTTGCCAGGAAACTGAGAAATTAGGAGTTCTCCCTGGCAAAGAGAATCATCCTTAGTAAGGCCACAGGCATGTTGCTATTGTTTAGTTGCTCAGTTGTGTCCACCTCTTTTTCGAGCCTATGGACTGTAGCCCGCCAGGCTCCTCTGTCCATGGGATTTTCCAGGCAAGAATACTGGAGTGGGTTGCTATTTCCTTCTCCAGGGGGTCTTCCTGACCCAGGGATCGAACCCACGTCTCCTGCGTTGGCTGGTGGCTTCTTTACCATTGAGCCACCTGGGAAGCCCCGGTGGGCATGACCAGCACGCAGATGCTGGTGATCATGAGTTGCTCAGTACTTCTAGGGCACAGGGTTTCAGGAAATGAGGCCAAAAATAGAAACAGGGTCCAGGTTTGCCTTCCAGGCTAAGAGCTTGTATGTGACCCACAACTAATCAGTAGTCAAGGAAGCACACAAATTCATACATACAATGGAATATTACTCAGCCATAAAGAAGAATGAAGCTATGCCATTTGCGGCACCGTGGGTCAACCAAGAGATTATCATATTAAGTAACACAATTCAGAAAGAGAAAGACAGGAACTTCCCTGGTGGTCCAACAGTTAAGATTCCACACTCGCAATGCAAGGGTCCTAGGTTCAATCCCCGGTCAGGAAACTAGATCTGGCATGCCGCAACCCTGTATGTCACAACTAAGACCCAGCCCAGCCAAATAAACAAATACATAATAAAGTGTTTAAAAAGAAAGACCAAGACCATATGATATCACTTATATGTGGAATCTAAAATAAGAAATAAATGAATTTATCTATGAAACAGAAACAGACCTCACTGACAGAGAAGAGATGTGTGGTTGCCAAGTGGGAAGGGAGGTGGGGGAAGGTTGGACTGGAAGTTTAGGATTAGTAGATACAATCTGTTATATGTAGAATGGATAAACAAACAGGTCCTGTGATATAGCCCAGGGAACTACATTCAATATCCTGTGGTAAAACACATGGGAAAAAAAGACCAGGGGTGCATGGCCATATTCCCACTGTCAATGGTTCCTCTACTCAGTCTGGAGAGAGTTTCAAAGGAGAAGCAAAGAGATTAATAGAGCAGCTATTGTGATAGTCCAGGCAAGAGGGATGCAGGCCCGGTGGGGCTGCCAAGTGCTGAAGGGCACACTGTCCAGGAGACAGGAGTCAGAAAGTCAACTCAACCAATAGAGTAGAACAGGGGAGGTGAGGCGGAGTGAGGATGATACTCAGGTGTTCCTGGAAGAGTCTGCATCCCCAGCTGACATGGGAAATACCAGGAGCTAAGCAGACCTGGAGAGGAGGATGGCACATTCATTCCTGGCCGTCTTGAGCTTGAGCTGTCTGTGGGACCGTTCCCTCAATGTGCCCCTATGCGCCTGGACATGTGCGTGTGAAAGAGTGCAGACGAATGGCCTTAGCAAGTGTGTTTTCGGTGGGTTCTTAAGGAGTCATGAGGAAGTGAAAGCAAGAGTATAGGTAAGTCCTGAATGAATGAAGCTAAGGATAAAGAGCAGGAAAATCAGAACTCTGCAGGGTAACAGAATTGACTTCTCTAGGATGCGAGAGAGCTGCAGGGAGTGAGGGGTGGGCTGTGGGGCCCGGATGCAGGCAGACATGCAGATGGGTGGCCAGGAATAGGAAAGGGCGGTTTATTTCCAGTTCCTGGAGAGAGCAAGAGGCAGACAGATGTGTGAGGACAGATATCGCTGGGTAAGTTGGGACAAAGAGGGACAAGAAATCAAGAACTATAATGTTGTTGTTGTTCTCCTTTATTTAAACAAACACACAAACGGGCTGGGCACTTCCCTGGTGGTCCAGTGGCTAAGACTTTGAGCTCCCAATGCAGGGGGCCTGGGTTCGATCCCTGATCAGGGAACTAGATCCCTCATGCCACAACTAAAGATTCTGCATGCTGTAACGAAGACTGAAGATCCCATGTGCCATAACTAAGACCCGGAGCAGCCAAATCAATAAACACATTTTTTAGCGGGCTTAGTGAAAAAGTTACCTAGGTAATTAGATTGCATCTTTTAATGACTAGGTAAGAAAATCTTTAGAAAGATAAACGAATTCTGAGTGAAATATGGTCAGATCTGTCCATAGGATACACACATACATTCATGATATTCCAAATGTGATGGTGGAAAAAAATCCTGTTGGATATGGCAACACTGATGTATTGTACTAAGATGCTGTAAACCATAAAAACATAGATTGCAGCAGGTAAGACCACTGCACGTCAAACACCATGTAGACTTCAGCTACCCTGACTTAGAATAATCAAAATCTAAGAAAACATAACACAAATTTCTGCTCATCTGAGAAAAAGGCTGTCTGTCTCGGTATCTGGTCTTCTAAACATCACCCAACTGGAGAACAGAACATAAGCTTCAACCTCCCAAAGGAAGAACATCTGCCATCACCCAGAGCCAAGTGAAAATGCCTTTGGAGACAAGTTTGAGGGCATTTTGAAGACTTTGATGTGCAGAGAAATTTCAAGCTTGAAAGAACTAGAGGCAAGAAGAAATAAACATTTCCAGCATTTTAAAGAAAACCAAGGCATCAAACTGCTCATTTGACCAAGGAGAGACTTACAAAAGCCTCAGGATGTAGCTTGAATCCAAAGTGGATCGCCATGGCTATGGGCTTTTAAACCACCACTTGCTGAGAACAGGATTCCTACAGAAGGTATAAAGTGTGTGAGTGGGTGGGTGTCGGGTCCACAGTTTGGCCCCATCTGTCAAATGCCCTCTCTGCATAGCATGGTGCAGGCTCCATTCAGTCTCAGGTCCCAGCACCCTGGGGTCAC
>SJYA01003066.1:239430-253990 GCA_006410615.1 Neotragus moschatus | reverse complement strand
TCCTTTCAGTGAATATTCAGGGTTGATTTCCTTTAGGAGTGACTGATTTGATCTGCTTGCTGTCTAAGGGACTCTCCAGAGTCTTCTCTAGCACCACAGTTTGAAAGAATCTATTCTTCAATACGCAGTCTTCTTTATGGTCCAACTCTCTCATCTGTACATGACTGCTGGAAAAACCATAGCTTTGACCTTTGTTGGCAAAGTGGTGTCTCTGCTTTTTAGTACACTGTCTAGGTTTGTAATAGCTTTTCTTCTAAGGAGCAAGCATCTTTTTATTTCATGGCTGCAGTTACCCTCCACTGTGGCTTTGGAGCCCACGAAAGTAAGGTCTGTCACTCTTTCCACTGTTTCCCCTTCTATTTGCCATAAAGTGATGGGACCAGATACCATGATCTTAGTTTTTTGAATGCTGAGTTTTAAGCCAGCTTTTTCACTGTCTTCTTTTACTTTCATCAGAAGGCTCTTTAGTTCCTCTGTGATTTCTGCCGTAAGGGTGGTGTCATCTGTGTATCTTAGGTTATTGATATTTCTCCCAGCAATCTTGATTCCAGCTTGTGCTTTATCTAGCCCAACATTTCGCATGATGTACTCTACATATAAGTTAAATAAGCAGGGTGACAATATACAGCTGTGACATAGTCCTTTCCCAGTTTTGAACCAGTTTGTTGTTCCATGTCCGGTTCTGACTGTTGCTTCCTGACCTGCATACAGATTTCTCAGGAGGCAGGTACGGTGGTCTGATAGTCTCATCTGAAGAATTTTCCACAGTTTGTTGTGATCCACACAGTCAAAGGTTTTTGCATAGTCAATGAAGCAGAAGNATGTACTCTACATATAAGTTAAATAAGCAGGGTGACAATATACAGCTGTGACATAGTCCTTTCCCAGTTTTGAACCAGTTTGTTGTTCCATGTCCGGTTCTGACTGTTGCTTCCTGACCTGCATACAGATTTCTCAGGAGGCAGGTACGGTGGTCTGATAGTCTCATCTGAAGAATTTTCCACAGTTTGTTGTGATCCACACAGTCAAAGGTTTTTGCATAGTCAGTGAAGCAGAAGTAGATTTTTTTTGAAATTCCTTTGCTTTTTCTATGATCCAGTGGGTGTTGGCAATTTGATCTCTCATTCTAAATCCAGCTTGAACATTGGAAGTTCTTGGTTCATGTACTGCTGAAGCCTAGCTTGAAGGATTTTGAGCTGACATGTGAAATGAGTGCAATTATATGGTAGTTTGAGCCTTCTTTGGCATTGCCCTTCTTTGGGATTGGCATGAAAACTGACCTTTTCCACTCCTGTGGCCACTGTTGAGTTTTCCAAATTTGCTAGCATATGGAGTGCAGCATCATCTTTTAGAATTTAAAGTGGTTCAGCTGGAATTCCATCTTCTCCACTAGCTCTATTCATAGTAGTGCTTCCTAAGGCCCACAACTTCACACTCCAGGATGTCTGGGTCTAGGTGAGTGACCACACCATCATGGTTATGCGAGTCATTGAAACCAATTTTGTACGTTCTGTGTATTCTTGCCAGCTCTTCTTAATCTCTTCTGCTTCTGTTAGGTCTTTACTGTTTCTGTCCTTTTTTGAGCCCATCTTTGCAATGACATGTTCCCTTGGTATCTCTAATTTTCTTAAAGAGATCTCTAGTCTTTCCCATTCTGTTGTTTTCCTCTGTTTATTTGCAGTGTTCATTCAAGAAGGCTTTCTTTTCTGTCCTTGCTGTTCTGTGAAACTCTGCATTCATTTGGGTATATGTTTCCCTTTCTCCTTTGCCTTTACTTCTCTTCTTTTCTCATGTATTTATACCGCTTCCTCAGAAAACCATTTGGCCCTCTTGCATTTCTTATTCTTTGGGATGCTTTTGGTCACTGCCTCCTGTAGGGTATTATGAACCTTTGTCCATTGTTCTTCATGGACTCTATCAGATCTAATCCCTTGAACCTATTTTTTTAAATACAGTCTTGTTATTAAAATTTTTTTTTTCATAAATTTCCTGCAATATTCTTCAAAGTTGCATTTTATGATTCATAAAATTGAAATTTTTGTCATATTCAGTGGGCTTTTAGTGATAGGCTGTAATATTTTTTATCAATAAAATAAAATGATTGCTTTATAGATGCTGAGATACCTGGACCAAGAGCGAATTGAGCTAAATGATCAGCATTCTTATTTTTTTTCTTAAAATTTTTTTTTTGCATTTAAATGTGTAAAGTTTAGTGTAAATATTTTAACAGGTACTTTTTTGAGGGGAATCTATTCAGAGCTCATTTATTTAACAAATATTTTTACAAGTTAAAATCTTCATAAATAAGTTTTAAAAATAATGGTTTTGGTTGTTTCACCAACCTTAAACATGACAAAATCATACACCTTATCAATTTCTTTCTAATATTAATAAAATTTAATCAATTTGGGAGTAAATATGCCATCAAAGTATTCTTCACTTAGGAAGATGGCATGTTATAAAAGCCAACTTTAGAATTTTAAAATTAAATCATCAATTCCCTTTGAGCTTTTCTATATTTCTTCCTTACCTTTGAAGGAAAAACATTTTAATTTCTTCCTATGTTCAAACTTGGACTTTGATTATTGCAATTTGTAAAAGATCTAGTAAGTTTTTTAACTGAAATACAATTGATATACAGTGTTTTTTAAGTTTTTAAAAATTAAAATATTTTAACTGATTTTGACAAAATACATATACAACATAGAGGACTTGTTTACAAGGGTCAGTATCATGGTAGTATACATAGTTTGAATTATAAAGTGGTTTTATAAAAGCTCAAAGCTTTCTAAAATCCAGTCAATGGTGAGCTGCAAAAACTGTATTGACATGCTGAAGTTTGCTTTCATTCAACATTAGTTTAATCACAAAAATCTGTACTTCCGTTATTCTTTGTATATAAAAGAAAAACAGTATAGCTTCTATTTTGATGGGTAGAACTATCCCATTATTTGGAAGCAATTATGAATTACTTGGGCAACATAACTAATTCCAAGAACATCTCTTCTCCACAGGTTTCTTAATTTAGTAAAAGCATTGCTTTTGCCATGCTATACTACACCAAAATTTGTGCTTATATTATTCCTGAAAAAAAACTTTTTTTTCCCCCTCAAATGAACTTTTTAGCTGAGTTTATAGTAATATCTGAAAAAAATGTCTGATGTTTTACTTTCAACAGAAGAAACTTCCCAAAACTTTACTTTGATACTGTGAATTAGATGGAAAAAAGGAGAACTCTTATGGAATTAAGTTGATTGATTTTCTATTTGAAGCACCTAATAATTCTGATCTAAAGCTAGTGTCATCTGTGTGCAGAGATTTCTTCTGCTAATGGAGCCAACACATTGACAGCTATTACTTATTTTTTTATATGCACAAGAATATTTGAAACAGAAAGTGGAGAAACAATTTAAATAATTTTTGATTCTGAAAAGTCATGCTTTACCTAGTGACATAGAAATGTACTTTCTCAACTTTATTTGTTGAATCCACTTTTCAACTCTTAAGAGTACTACTAATCTTGGAAGACACTGCAAGCACAAGGTAGCAAGACTGCTTAGACTCAATTTTTCACATTGATTTCTCATCCATCTAAGCTTTAATTTCTCGTATTTGCCATTGAACCCTCCCTTTCAAGGCCTGGCAGCTTCGTGCATCTTGCAGACTTGAGCATAGGCTGTGGAAGTTGTCCACCCACTGACTGACCATTGCCAGCAGCAGCATGAAATGATGCTTCTCCTGACACCTTGGCTAGAAGGAGGTTCTAGTCCACCTTGTTTTTATCAGGGGGTACTCTGCCTGTACCCTGGAACTGGGTTGTCTAGAAAGGGTCTGAAAAGTAGTTGAGTTGTCACTGCTTATCTTTCAGATTTAACCAAAGATTGAATTTTTGTTTTTGTCTTATCTATTAAATGATCATTGAGATTTCACACCTGTTAGAGAGTGAGAACTCTGCTCAATGCACGTGTGTCTCACACACTAGACTGATCCATGGCAGAAGCTAGAAGCACAGAGTAGAAATCTGTACGTTTCATTTCAACTTTCAAAAAATACAACTGTTAAGGAGAACACTTTTGTTATAGGATGAAAACTCTGGAATAAATTCTAAATCAGGCTGGAAAAAGATATACACATGGAAATGGGTGTTTAATTGCCCTACATATGACAGAGATGAGGCAATGGCTCCTAGCATGGCTGTGCAACTTCTTATATCAATTTGGATCTGGGAGCTGATGGTAGTGTTGTGCCAAGGGTATCACACTAATAGGATAAATGCAAACCCTACATAGCAGTCCCATTCTGGGAATTAGAATGAGATCCTTCATAGTCACCTCTGACTGATAGTGTGTCACTAAGTGTCCAGCTGCTGGCCAGGTGGGTTAGAGGGGAGAGAGGGAGGGAGGAAGGAAGATTTGTAGTATTTGATGATTTTTATGTACATGCTTTTACCACTGCTGCACAGCTGCCAAACTTGGAGTTGGGAACGGACGTATACAGTTGGCCAGTGTACAGTATTATGTCCTAGTCTGACTCTCTGGAAGCTCTGTGAACCCTGTTGTTTGTTTGTTTTGGAGGCTTCATTACAAAGGCATGATTGATTAAATCATTGGCCATTGATGATTGATTCAACCTGCTCCCCTCCCAGGAGGTCAGGGGGCTTAGCTGAAATTTCAACCCTGAATCCAATAAGGTTGGTTCTTCAGCCCCCATCCTTAGAGTCATTTGTGGGTCACCTTATTAATGTAACAACAGAAATCTTTACTGAGCTCATTCTTAAGAAATCTCAAGTTTTAGCAGCTTTGTGCCAGNTTGGCCATTGATGATTGATTCAACCTGCTCCCCTCCCAGGAGGTCAGGGGGCTTAGCTGAAATTTCAACCCTGAATCCAATAAGGTTGGTTCTTCAGCCCCCATCCTTAGAGTCATTTGTGGGTCACCTTATTAATGTAACAACAGAAATCTTTACTGAGCTCATTCTTAAGAAATCTCAAGTTTTAGCAGCTTTGTGCCAGCTACTGAGACAAAGACCAAATATTTATTTTGTATTATAAATCATAATACCACACATACCATTTATATTTTTGATGAGTACTGAGCCAAAATATGCTGTTTAAACCTCAAGCAATTTGCATAATTCTACCCTGGTCAATATCGAGGGAAGAAAAAACATTGTAGATTAGCATCTTCTTCTTAAAAAAAAAAAATTATTTGTCTGCACCGCTTTTTGGTTGCTGCATATGAACCCTCAGCTGTGGCATGTGGGATCTAGTTCCCTGGCAAGGGATCGAACTCAGGCTTCCTTCATCGGGAGTGTCTTAGCCACTGGACCACTGTTAGGAGAGTCCCCAGCATCTCCTTTTGAATGCCCTATCTTCCCAAATTATATAATGACAAAAAGATTTTTAAGATATATTGTATACAAATTTTAATACCTAAACTATTCAAATTGCAGAACACTGACCTAAGTTTGTTGTGTTCTAAATACCACAGAGAAAGTTTCAGTGACTTGCGGAACCTCACGTAATAAACCCGTGATAGATGTGAGTCTGTACTTGTGTATACAAATAGAAAACTTGTGTTTTATGCATCAGTTATGGATGTTGTTCTGCAACATTTCCTCATAAAACAGAATGCGCCTTATGCTAACTTGACATGAATATTTCAATATCATGTGGCAAAAAAAGCTGAGATATGACCCTGTCAAAAAACACCTCAACTTTGGGGTTGCCACATTCCCCAGCGGTTTCTTTAATTACAGGTTTATAAAGTGAGATGGTCCCAAGCAGGACAGAAATTGAATATACCAATAAGGAAGGAGGAGCTATTTAATAGTAGCAACTATGGAACGCTGAAACTAAGCAAGTAGATACAAAGCGAACAGAACCAAAACAAACAGTGCTCCGTGCTTCCATTATATGGCGCTGTGACAAGTCAGTATTCTGTCTTAAGAACTGATGGAAACTGAAACCAGCAAAAGCGAGCTGCTCAGAAAACACCAGTGGACATTTATTAATAGGTGTTCCTGGGACACAGGAAGAGAATAGAAATAAATCAACATCCTACTCTAGGAATTGTTCTGGACTTTTGCTGTTTAGGAATTGCCCAACCTCTGCGGTAGTTGTTATTTGTCATTCCCATTCTTGTGTTAGTTTTATAGTACTCCTTTTTGGTGTATAATGTAGTACCCTTTATGTGTATAAGGGAGGCTCCTGACAGCTTCATATATATTGATACAAGAGAGTCTTCCATGGAGAAATGATTTATTGTAATGGTTTTTATGTTGTTAGAGCTAGAACTGAGACTATGATTTGATCTACTCTGTAGCTTCATCCTGTGAAGAGAATTTTCTTTCAAATGTTAGAGATCTTTACCAGTCAGCTGGACCTGCCCCTCCCAGGTTTATTTTTGCTTCAGTGTATTCTATGAGAAGCAGAGAAAAGGGCCCACTTATAGTGCTCCTTAAACCTCCCTTGTTGATAAGTGGTAATTTCTTACCCTGGAGGAATCAGGAATCTTTGTAATATCTCTTTCACTGGGAGCATAATAACTTCATATTATGGGCAACTTTAATGGTATGGGGAACATATCTTTTCTTTTATTTAAAAAATTATTATTTATTTGTATTATATGTTTAAGTTGGAGTATAATTGCTATTAGTTTCTGTTGTACAATGAAGTAAGTCAGTTATATGTGTGTATGTGTGTATCTCCTCTCCAGTTAGGATTGACATATATATGTTACTGGGTGTAAAATAGATAGCCAGTGGGGAGCTCGAGTCAGTGCTCTGTGATTATCTAGAGGGGTGGGATAGTGGGTAGATGGGAGGAAGTGTGTCTTTTCTTAATGTATGAAGTCCTCATGGCTATTTTAGAGATGCTGTAACAGATGATTACTAAATCAGAGATTATGTTCCTGTTCAAGGAAGGTCACTTTTGCAATATAGTAGCACAAGAATTGCTTCAAGGAAAGTTAAGGGAAATGTTGAATATATAACAGATGGGACATAGAAACTTAAGTGAGCTTCATCTGAAGTACAAAGACTAATAAACTCTGTTTAGTTTTCTGCCTCTTCCAGATGCCTTGCGAGAAAAGAGTGAGGCTACAGTGAGAGATGGACCAAGATTTAGGGGAATGTATGCAGGGCTGAGCCTGATTTTGAATGTGTTTAGTTTCCTGCAACTTGTTTTGCTAACTCCACGCCTCAAGTTGACTGATAGAGCTCATTGCATAAAGTTTCAAAGATGTCTTTTTTTCTGAAGCAGAATGTCCTCAAGGAAGTTCAACTCAATTGCCTTTCTCTGAAAAAGACACTGAACTAAGTGATTGTTCGATGGTCCTGGAAGGAAATATCTATTTCACTTGAAGTTTCCATTTTACCCTTAAAACCTAGGTTTGATGGTGTGAGAAATGCTTGCCTTCCTTTCTTTCTCCTTGGCTGAGTTTCAGAGAATCATTAGGTGCTCATTAGACTAATGTGAAGGCAGATAACACCAGTTATGGAACCCATGACTCATTTTAAAATCTTACCAGTTCTCTTTCACTTACTGCCTAGATTGCAAGCTTTCTTGTGACAGTTCAGTTCAGTTCAGTCACTCAGTCGTGTCTGACTCTTTGCAATCCCATGAATCGCAGCACGCCAGGCCTCCCTGTCCATCACCAACTCCCGGAGTTCACTCAGACGCACATCCATTGAGTCAGTGATGCCATCCAGCCATCTCATCCTTTGTTGTCCCCTTCTCCTCCTGCCCCCGATCCCTCCCAGCATCAGAGTCATCTAGTGAGTCAACTCTTCGCATGAGATGGCCAAAGTACTGGAGTTTCAGCTTTAGCATCATTCCTTCCAAAGAAATCCCAGGGCCGATCTTCAGAATGGACTGGTTGGATCTCCTTGCAGTCCAAGGTGACAGGTAGCTCTGAAATAGTAGCTATCAAAATTTATGACTTAAAAAAGTTAAGGTGCTTATCTTTAGAAAATTCCTGGTATGAGCCAATAACCAACCTCTTTACTTTTGTGTATGTTTGTGTGTGTGCTCAGCCTCTTAATTGTGTCTGACTCTTTGTGACCTCATGAACTGTAGCTTGCCAGGTTCCTCTGTCCATGGAATTTTCCAGGCAAGGATACTGGAGTGGGTTGCCATTTCCTTCTTGAGGGGCTCTTTTGAACTCATGGATAGAACTCATGTCTCTTGCATCTCCTACATTGGCAGGTGGCTTCTTATCACTGTACCACCTGGGAATTTTGTCTTGTATGTGTGTGTTAATCGCTCAGTCATGTCCGCCTCTTTGTGACCCCATGGACTTTGGCCGCAAGGCTCCTCTGTCCGTGGAATTCTCCAGGCAAGAATACTGGAGTTGGTTGCCATTTCCTTCTGAAGAATTTTGTCTTGGGGCATGCCATATGCCAGTTGACTTACTGAATCCTTCTGGGAAGGGAGGTAGGAAGGGGGTTCAGGATGGGGAGCACGTGTGCACCCATGGCAGATTCATGTTGATGTATGGAAAAACAAATACAATACAAATACAAATGAAAAAAAAAATCATTTAATCCAAGAAAGGAATAAAAATGTTTGAGAATTCAATAAAAAAAAGAAAAATGGGATGAATGAACCAATAAAATGTAAGCTGTTTAAAAAAATTATTGGAATATAGTTGCTTTACAATGTTGTGTTAGTTTCTACTGTAAAGTAACATGAATCAGCTATATGTATACATACATCCCTTCTTTTTTTGGATTTCTTCTCCATTTAGATCACTGTATAGCATTGAGTAGAATTCCCTGTGCTATACAGTAGGTTCTTAGTTATCTATTTTATACAAAGTATCAATAGTGTATATATGTCAATCCCCAAATCCCCAATTGATCCCCTCTCCTGTTTTTCCCCTTGGTTTGTTCTCTGTGTCTGTGTCTCTATTTCTGCTTTGTAAATAAGATTGTCTACACAAATTTTTTCAGATTCCATATGTGTCATTAATATATATTTGTTTTTGTCTTTCTGAATTACTTCACTCTGTATGACAGACAGGTCCATCAATATGACTACAAATGACTCAATTTCAAGAACACATCATGCAAAATGCCAGGCTGGATGAAGCACAAGCTAGAATCAAGATTGCCAGGAGAAATATCAATAATCTCAGATATGCAGATGACACCACCCTTATGGGAGAATGTGAAGAGGAACTAAAGAGCCTCTTGATGAAAGTGAAAGAGGAGAGTGAAAAAGTTGGCTTAAAACTCAACATTCAGAAAACTAAGATCACGGCATCTGGTCCCATCACTTCATGGGAAATAGATGGGGAAACAACAGAAACAGTGACACACTTTATTTTGGGGGGCTCCAAAATCACTGCAGATGGTGACTGTAGCCATGAAATTAAAAGATGCTTGCTCCTTGAAAGAAAAGCTATGGCCAACCTAGACAGCATATTAAAAAGCAGAGACATTACTTTGNTCTGAAATAGTAGCTATCAAAATTTATGACTTAAAAAAGTTAAGGTGCTTATCTTTAGAAAATTCCTGGTATGAGCCAATAACCAACCTCTTTACTTTTGTGTATGTTTGTGTGTGTGCTCAGCCTCTTAATTGTGTCTGACTCTTTGTGACCTCATGAACTGTAGCTTGCCAGGTTCCTCTGTCCATGGAATTTTCCAGGCAAGGATACTGGAGTGGGTTGCCATTTCCTTCTTGAGGGGCTCTTTTGAACTCATGGATAGAACTCATGTCTCTTGCATCTCCTACATTGGCAGGTGGCTTCTTATCACTGTACCACCTGGGAATTTTGTCTTGTATGTGTGTGTTAATCGCTCAGTCATGTCCGCCTCTTTGTGACCCCATGGACTTTGGCCGCAAGGCTCCTCTGTCCGTGGAATTCTCCAGGCAAGAATACTGGAGTTGGTTGCCATTTCCTTCTGAAGAATTTTGTCTTGGGGCATGCCATATGCCAGTTGACTTACTGAATCCTTCTGGGAAGGGAGGTAGGAAGGGGGTTCAGGATGGGGAGCACGTGTGCACCCATGGCAGATTCATGTTGATGTATGGAAAAACAAATACAATACAAATACAAATGAAAAAAAAAATCATTTAATCCAAGAAAGGAATAAAAATGTTTGAGAATTCAATAAAAAAAAGAAAAATGGGATGAATGAACCAATAAAATGTAAGCTGTTTAAAAAAATTATTGGAATATAGTTGCTTTACAATGTTGTGTTAGTTTCTACTGTAAAGTAACATGAATCAGCTATATGTATACATACATCCCTTCTTTTTTTGGATTTCTTCTCCATTTAGATCACTGTATAGCATTGAGTAGAATTCCCTGTGCTATACAGTAGGTTCTTAGTTATCTATTTTATACAAAGTATCAATAGTGTATATATGTCAATCCCCAAATCCCCAATTGATCCCCTCTCCTGTTTTTCCCCTTGGTTTGTTCTCTGTGTCTGTGTCTCTATTTCTGCTTTGTAAATAAGATTGTCTACACAAATTTTTTCAGATTCCATATGTGTCATTAATATATATTTGTTTTTGTCTTTCTGAATTACTTCACTCTGTATGACAGACAGGTCCATCAATATGACTACAAATGACTCAATTTCAAGAACACATCATGCAAAATGCCAGGCTGGATGAAGCACAAGCTAGAATCAAGATTGCCAGGAGAAATATCAATAATCTCAGATATGCAGATGACACCACCCTTATGGGAGAATGTGAAGAGGAACTAAAGAGCCTCTTGATGAAAGTGAAAGAGGAGAGTGAAAAAGTTGGCTTAAAACTCAACATTCAGAAAACTAAGATCACGGCATCTGGTCCCATCACTTCATGGGAAATAGATGGGGAAACAACAGAAACAGTGACACACTTTATTTTGGGGGGCTCCAAAATCACTGCAGATGGTGACTGTAGCCATGAAATTAAAAGATGCTTGCTCCTTGAAAGAAAAGCTATGGCCAACCTAGACAGCATATTAAAAAGCAGAGACATTACTTTGGTGACAAAGGTCCATCTAGTCAAAGCTATGGTTTTTGCAGTGGTCATGTATGGATGTGAGAGTTAGACTCTAAAGAAAGCTGAGCACTGAAGAATTGTGCTTTTGAAACTGTGGTATTGGAGAAATTCAAAGGAAATTGCTTTTGAACTGTGGTGTTGAAGAAGACTCTTCAAAGTCCCTTGGACTGCAGGGAGATCCAACCGTCAATCCCAAAGGACTGATGATAAAGCTGAAACTCGAACACTTTGGCTACCTGCTGTAAAGAACTGATTCATTTGAAAAGACCCTGATGCTGGGAAAGACTGAAGGTGGGAGGAGAGGGGACAACAGAGGATGAGATGGTTGGATGGCATCAACAACTTGATGGACATGAGTCTGAATAAGCTCTGGGAGTTGGTGATGGACAGGGAAGCTAGCATGCTGCAGTCCATGGGGTCACAAAGAGTCGGACATGACTGAGTGACTGAACTGAAGCATGCTTAGTAATTTTCCATTGTATGTATATATCTTCTTTATCCACATCTTCTTTATTCATTCCTCTGTTGGTGTATGTTAAGGTTGTTTACATGTCCTGGCTATTGTAAGTGGTGCTGCAGTGAACACTGGGGTGCATTTGTCTTTTTGAATTATGATTTTCTCTGGGTAGTGGAGTTGTTGGGTAACATGGTAGCTATATTTTTAGTTTTAAAAGGAAAATCTATACTGTTCTCCATAGTGGCTATACCAATTTACATTCCGAATAACAGTGCAACAGGACTACCTTTTCTCCATACCCTCTCCAGTGTTTATTGTTTGTAGATCTTTTCAACATTATTGCCAGGCAGACATTACTTCCATTTTACAGATGTGGAGGTTGAGGCTCAGAGAGCCAGTAAGCCATAGAGATCAGATAGAGAAGCCTGTTCTTGACATTTGACTACCTTACAGTGATGACTATGAGTAAGTTAAAGCTGTGGAACCCTGTGAATTTAAGAAGAGGACAAGATTTGGACAGTTCAAGCTGATGATGGCCATAAGGGTGCCTGTTAGAGGATACCCATATCTGGAGGAGGAATAAAATGACCATTTATTTTTACCTTAGCTATTCAAGTTGATCTGAAATTATGGGACTGCAACGATCCTTAGGGGCAGGTAAAAGCTGATAAATTGTGAGCTTGTAATTTGACTCCATGTTTTTTCTTTCTGAAATTATCTTTCCTATTTATGATATTAGTGTTACCTCTCTTGGCAACCCACTCTAGTATTCTTGCCTGGCAAATCCTATGGAGAGAGGAGCCTGGTGGGCTACAAGCAATAGGGTTGCAAAGAGTTGGACATGACTGACTAACACACACTCTTCCTCCCCAATCTGGGGAAGGCCTCTGTGGTTGTATATACTCTCTTTAGAGGGGAGCGTATGTTGATCCACAAATCCTGGATGTTACTTGATGATATCTCAGTTCAGTTCTCTCAATTCAGTCCCTCAGTCATGTCTGACTCTTTGCAATCCCATGAACTGCAGCACTCCAGGCCTCCCTGTCCATCACCAACTTCCAGAGTTCTAGTTTAAGCAAATATCTTCAACTTGTACAAGCTATTGGAAGTAAGAAAAATAAAAACCTTTAACAAAAACTTCATAAAACTAAAAACAAAGGAAATAAGATATTTGATATATGAAAGTAAAGATCTACAGTATGTCATGAGTTTAAAGACTATTTTGTTTGATGATTAGATGAATGATTCAGACATTATTCCACTGTTTGAAAGGTATAGAATATTACAGACTTTTCCCTGTAAATTCTTTTTTGACCGTGTTATTCCCTCTTGGGCTTTCTGATTTGGGGATTTATAGCTACTGCACATCAATTTCCACTTATAGACATAGCAGATGTGATTATAATGTGCTCCACAAATTAGTTCCAATCATTTTGTTTAAAAAGTCAATTGTGATTCTGGAAACTGACTTGAGAAGAGAAAAAATAAAAGGTTGATAATAAATTATAGCATATCCCCATTTTGGGAAAAGGTGTTTGTGGTAAGCCCCAAGGGATGAGTTTGGTTAACATTTTCATTAATAAACTGGGAAAGGAATTAAACAGCATGCAAATAAAAAGAGCAGATGCACCTAAGTGAGCTGATGCCAATGGAAATGGACTTTATATAACTTTAAATCAAGGGCAAATGGAAAGCATATCTAAGAGTAATGTTCAGATGAAACTGGTGGAGACCCTGGGGAAAATGGTTGGAAATGGTTATGACACAGGAGGTATTATGCAATGTCTCCCTTTTATTTTATTTTAAAATTTAAGCCCATAGTATCCAGGGATATGCTAACTCTATCTCAATAGGATACTAATTTCTTCATTCTCAGAATATCTATCTAATTTGACACCATCATTTCCTCAGTCATCCTGGCTCAAATCCTAGAACCTATCTTTCACTCATTACTTTCCTTTATCTGTAGTCAAATAATAATTAACATTTATTTAACATTTACTACATGAAAGCCACTATGCTAAGCAGCTTACATATGTCATCTGATTTAATCCTCAGGAAGACCATATGATGTAAGTATTGCTGCTCCCATTTTGCAGATTAAGAAACAGTAGGTCTTCCTGGGTAAATTCATCTAGAGAGTCAGCCGGTGGGGTACAACTCACCATCCAGGCATCGCTTGGTGGTTGTGCAGTGTTGCCACACAAAATGGATGAACAGTTGGACCCATTGCTTTTCCTAAGAAGGACCTAAAAGGACAGTATGGTTGGATGTAGCAGCAAGATCAAGCCCTGAGCCTTTGAAGTGGGAGCATTGACTCCAAGACCCTAGACTACCAGACAACTAACCCTAGGGAGTATCAAATAGTGAGAACTCACACAAAGGAAACCACTTGAATCCAGCATCACCCAACCACCAGTAGCACCCTGTGCAGGACACCTCATCTAAACAACAAACAAAACAAAAATATAAACCCAAACATCAGCAGGCAGGATTACCACCTCACTCAGCCTTGCCCATCAGAGGAAAAACAAACAAAAACCCAGCACAAATCTCACCCTATATGAAGCTTACACAAAACACTGGACCAAACTTAGGAGGACAGAAACCAAAAGGAAGAAAGAATTCAACCTTGAAGCCTGGGGAAAAGAGACCTCAAACACAGAAAGTTAAATAAAAAATATGTATATGATGAAAAGACAGAGAACTACTACACAAATGAAGGAAAAATTAGAAACACAGAAGTCCAAATAATGAAGAGGAAATAGGCAAACTACCTGAAAAATAATTCACAATAATTATAGTAAAGATGATCAAAAACCTTGAAAACAAAATGGAGAAAATGCAAGAATTAATTAACAAGGACCTAGGAGAATTAAAGAATAAACATACAGAGACAAACAACACAATTACTGAAATTAAAAATACTCTGGAAGGAATCAATAGCAGAATATCTGAAGCAGATGAATGAATCAGTGAGCTGGAAGATTAAATGGTGGAAATAACTTCTGAAGAGCAAAATAAAGTAAAAAGAAGAAAAAGAACTGAGGGTAGTCTCAGAGAACTCTGGGACAGTATCAAACACACCAACATTCA
>SJYA01003066.1:203194-239419 GCA_006410615.1 Neotragus moschatus | reverse complement strand
TTTTGGGAAAAGGTGTTTGTGGTAAGCCCCAAGGGATGAGTTTGGTTAACATTTTCATTAATAAACTGGGAAAGGAATTAAACAGCATGCAAATAAAAAGAGCAGATGCACCTAAGTGAGCTGATGCCAATGGAAATGGACTTTATATAACTTTAAATCAAGGGCAAATGGAAAGCATATCTAAGAGTAATGTTCAGATGAAACTGGTGGAGACCCTGGGGAAAATGGTTGGAAATGGTTATGACACAGGAGGTATTATGCAATGTCTCCCTTTTATTTTATTTTAAAATTTAAGCCCATAGTATCCAGGGATATGCTAACTCTATCTCAATAGGATACTAATTTCTTCATTCTCAGAATATCTATCTAATTTGACACCATCATTTCCTCAGTCATCCTGGCTCAAATCCTAGAACCTATCTTTCACTCATTACTTTCCTTTATCTGTAGTCAAATAATAATTAACATTTATTTAACATTTACTACATGAAAGCCACTATGCTAAGCAGCTTACATATGTCATCTGATTTAATCCTCAGGAAGGCCATATGATGTAAGTATTGCTGCTCCCATTTTGCAGATTAAGAAACAGTAGGTCTTCCTGGGTAAATTCATCTAGAGAGTCAGCCGGTGGGGTACAACTCACCATCCAGGCATCGCTTGGTGGTTGTGCAGTGTTGCCACACAAAATGGATGAACAGTTGGACCCATTGCTTTTCCTAAGAAGGACCTAAAAGGACAGTATGGTTGGATGTAGCAGCAAGATCAAGCCCTGAGCCTTTGAAGTGGGAGCATTGACTCCAAGACCCTAGACTACCAGACAACTAACCCTAGGGAGTATCAAATAGTGAGAACTCACACAAAGGAAACCACTTGAATCCAGCATCACCCAACTACCAGTAGCACCCTATGCAGGACACCTCATCTAAACAACAAACAAAACAAAAATATAAACCCAAACATCAGCAGGCAGGATTACCACCTCACTCAGCCTTGCCCATCAGAGGAAAAACAAACAAAAACCCAGCACAAATCTCACCCTATATGAAGCTTACACAAAACACTGGACCAAACTTAGGAGGACAGAAACCAAAAGGAAGAAAGAATTCAACCTTGAAGCCTGGGGAAAAGAGACCTCAAACACAGAAAATTAAATAAAAAATATGTATATGATGAAAAGACAGAGAAATACTACACAAATGAAGGAAAAATTAGAAACACAGAAGTCCAAATAATGAAGAGGAAATAGGCAAACTACCTGAAAAATAATTCACAATAATTATAGTAAAGATGATCAAAAACCTTGAAAACAAAATGGAGAAAATGCAAGAATTAATTAACAAGGACCTAGGAGAATTAAAGAATAAACATACAGAGACAAACAACACAATTACTGAAATTAAAAATACTCTGGAAGGAATCAATAGCAGAATATCTGAAGCAGATGAATGAATCAGTGAGCTGGAAGATTAAATGGTGGAAATAACTTCTGAAGAGCAAAATAAAGTAAAAAGAAGAAAAAGAACTGAGGGTAGTCTCAGAGAACTCTGGGACAGTATCAAACACACCAACATTCATATTATCAGGTTCCAGAAGAAGAAGAAAAAAGAAAGGGTATGAGAAAATTTTTGAAGAGAGTATGGTTGAAAATTTCCCCAACATGGAAAAGGAAATAGTCAATCAAGTCCAAGAGGCACAAAGAGTCCCATACAGGATAAACCCAAGGAGAAACACGCCAAGACATGTACCAATCAAACTAACAAAGATTAAATACAAAGAAAGAATATTAAAAGTAGTGAGGGAAAAGCAACAAGGAACATTCAAGGGAAACCCCATACATTTAACAGCTGATCTTTCAGCAGAAACTCTGCAGGCCAGAAGGAAATGGCAGGACATATTTAAAGTACTGAAAGTGAAAAAATCTACAATCAAGATTACTCTACCTGGCAAAGATCTCATTCAAAATTGATGGAGAAATAACAAGCTTTTCAGACAAGCAAAAATTAGGAGAATTCAATACCACCAAACCAGCTTTACAGCAAATGTTAAATGGACTTATATAGTCAAGAAATACAAGAGAAGGAAAAATATCTGCAAAATCAACCTCAAACAATTAAGAAAATTGCAATAAGAACAAATACATCAACAATTACCTTAAATGTAAATAGATTAACTGCTTCAACCAAAAGGCACCGACTGGCTGAATGGATACAAAAACAAGACCCATATATATGCTGTCTCCAAGAAACCAACTTCAGACCTAAAGACACATATAGACTGAAAGAGAGGATGGAAAAATATATTCCATGCAAATGGGAAGCAAGACAAAGTTGGAGTAGCAATCCTCATATCAGACAAAATAGACCTTAAAGAAGATTACAAGAGATAAAGAAGGACACTACATAATGATCAAGGAATCAATCCAAGAGGAAGACATAACAACTGTAAATATCTGTGGACCCAACATAGGAACACCTCAATATGTAAGATAAACACTAACAGACATAAAAGGAGAAATTGACAGTAACACAACAATAGTAGATTTCACACCCCACTAACACCAATGGACAGAACATCAAAACGGAGAATTTGTAAGGAAATATAAGTCTTAAATGATACATTAGAAGAGATGGATCTCAATGATATCTTCAGGACATTCCATCCAAATGCAGAAGAATACATCTTCTTCTCAAGTGCACATGGAACATTCTGCAGGGTAGACCACACTTGGGTCACAAATCAAACCTCGGTAGATTTAAGAAAATTGAAATCGTATCATGCATCTTCTCCAATCACACCGCTATGAGACTAGACATCAATTACAAGAAAAAAATTGTAAGCAACACAAACACATAGAGATAAAACAACACGTTTCTAAAAGCCAACAGGTTACTGAAGAAATCAAAAGGGAAATAAAAAATTTCTAGAACAAATGACAATGAAAACATGACAACTCAAACCTGTGGGATGTGGCAAAAGCAGTTCTAAAAGGGAAGTTGATAGCAATACAATCCTACCTCAAGAAACAAGAAAAACATCGGATACACAACCTAACTTTACACCTAAGACAGCTGGAGAAAGAAGAATAAAAAGCCCCAAAAATTAGTAGAAGGAAAGAAATCCTAAAGATCCAAGTAGAAATAAATGAAAAAGAAATGAAAGAAACACTAGTAAAGATTAATAAAACTAAAACCTGTTTCTTTGAGAAGATAAAATTGACAAACTTTTAGCTAGACTCATCAAGAGGAAAAGATAGAAGAATCAAATCAACAAAATTAGAAATGAAAAAGGAGAGGTTACAACAGATAATGCAGAAATACAAAGGATTATAAGAAACTATTATGAACAACCATATGACAGTAAAACGGATGACCTGGACAAAATGTACAGATTTTTAGAAAAATTCAACCTTCCAAGACTAAATCTGGAAGAAATAGAAATTATGAACAACCCAATCACAAGCACTGAAATTGAAGCTGTGATAAAAAATCTCCCCAAAAACAAAAGCCCAGGACCAGATGGCTTCACAGGAGAATTCTATCAAATATTTAGAGAAGAGCTAATGACTGTCCTTCTAAAACTCTTTCAAAAAATTGCAGAAGAAGGAACACTTCCAAACTCATTCTATGAGGCCACCAGCACCCTGATACCAAAACCAGACAACACACAAAAAAGAAAACTACAGGTCAATATCACTGATGAACAGAGATGCAGAAACCCTCAGCAAAATTTTAGCAAACGGAATTCAGCAACACATCAAAAAGCTCATATACCATGATCAAGTTGGATTTATTCCAGGAATGCAAGGATTCTTCAATATACCTAAGTCAATCAATGTGCTAAGCTATATTAGCAAACTGGAAGGTAGAAACCATATCTCAATAGATGCAGAAAAAGCCTTTGACAAAATTCAGTACCCATTTATGATTAAAACTCTTCAAAAAATGGGCATAGGAGGAACCTACATCAGCATACTAAAGGCCATATATAATAAGATTACAGCTAACATTATTCTCAAGGGTGAAAAACTGAAAGCATTACCTCTAAAATCAGGAACAAGATAAGGGTGCCCACTTTCCCCACTATTATTTAACATGGTTCTGAAGTCCTAGCTACAGCAATCAGAGAAGAAAAAGAAATAAAAGGAATTTGGATTGGAAAAGTAGAAGTAAATCTCTCACTGTTTGTAAATGACATGATACTGTACATGAAACTGAAAGTGAAAGTGAAATTGCTCAATCGTGTGGGACTCTTTGCGGCCCCATGGACTGTAGCCTACCAGGCTCCTCCCTCCACGGGATTCTCCAGGCAAGAGTACTGGAGTGGGTTGCCATTTCCTTCTCCAGGGGATCTTCCCGACCCAAGGATTGAACCCAGGTCTCCTGCATTCCAGGCAGAAGCTTTAACCTCTGAGCCACCAGAGAAGCCTGATATTGTACACAGAAAACCGTAAAGATAGTATCAGAAAATTACTTTTCACTTTCACTTTCAGAGCTAATCGGTGAATTTAGCAAAGTTTCAGGATACAAAATCAATACACAGAAACCACTTGCATTTCTATATACTAACAATGAAAAATCAGAAAGAGAAATTAAGGAATCAATCCCATTCATCATAGCAACAAAAAGAGTTAAATATCTGGGAATAAATTTACCTCAGGAGACAAAAGAACTGTACACAGAAAATTATAATACACTAATGAAAGAAATCAAAGACAACTAAACTGATGGAGAGCTATTCTGTGTTCTTGGGTAGGAAGAATTAATATTGTTGAAATGGCTATAGTACCAAACACAACCTACATATTCAATGTGATCCCTATCAAATTGTGCCAATGACATTTTTCATAGAACTGGAACAAAAAATTTCACAATTCATATGGAAACACAAAAGATCCCGAATAGCCAAAGCAGTCTTGAGAAAGAAGAATGGAGCTATAGGAATTAACTTTCCTGACTTCAGATTATACTACAAAGCTACAGTCATCAAGACAGTGTGGTATTGGCACAAAAACAGAAACATACCAATGGAACAAGATAGAAAGCCCATAAATAAACCCATGCACCTATGGGTACCTCATATTTGACAGAGGAGGCAAGAATATACAATGGGGCAAAGACAGACTTTTCAATAAATGGTGCTGGGAAAACTGGATAGCTACATGTAAATGAATGAAATTAGAACACTTCCTAACACCATATGCAAAGATAAACTCAAAATGGATTAAAGACCTACATGTAAGACCAGAAACTATAAAACTCTTAGAGGAAAACATAGGCAGAACACTTAATGACATAAATCAAAGCAAGATCCTCTATGACCCACCTCCTAGAGTAATGGAAATAAAAACAAAAGTAAACAAGTGGGACCTGATTAAACTTAAAAGCTTTTGCCAAGCAAAGGAAACTATAAGCAAGGTGAAAAGACAACCCTCAGAATGGGAGAAAATAATACCAAATGAAACAACCGACAAAGGATTAATTTCCCAAATATAAAAGCAGTTCGTACAACTCAATACCAAAAAGCAAACAACCCAATCAAAAAGTGGGAAGAAGACATAGACAGACATTTCTCCAAAGAAGACATACAGATGGCTAACAAACACATGAAAAGATACTCAATGTTGCTCATTATTAAAGAACTGCAAATCAAAACTACAATGAGATATCACCTCACACCTGTCAGAATGGCCATCATCAAGAAGTCTACAAACAATAAATGATGGAGAGGGTGTGGAGAAAAGGGAATGCTCTTGCACTGTTGGTGGGAATGTAAATTGATATAGTCACTATGGAAGATGGTGTGGAGATTCCTTTAAAACTAAGAATAAAACTACCATATGCCCCAGCAATCCCACTCCTAGGCATATACCCTGAGGAAACCAAAATTGAAAGAGATACATGTATGCCATTGTTCATAGCAGCACCATTTATGGTAGCTATAACATGGAAGCAACCTAGATGTCCATCGACAGATGAATGGCTAAAGAGGTTGTGGTACATATACACAGTGGGATATTACTCAGCCATAAAAAGAAGTGCCTTTGACTCAGTTCTAATGAGACTGATGAACCTAGAACCTATTATAGAGAGTGAAGTAAGTCAGAAAAAGAAAGATAAATACCATATTCTAGCACATATACATGGAATCTAGAGGAATGGTACTGAGGAATTTACTTACAGGGCAGCAATGGAGAAACAGACATAGAGAACAGACTTGTGGACTCGGGGCGAGGGGAGGAGAGGGTGAGATGTGTGCAAAAAGTAACATGGAGACTTACACCATCATATGTAAAATAGAGAGCCAGTGGGAATTTGCTGTATGGCTAAGAAACTCAAACAGGGGTTCTGTATCAACCTAGAGGGGTGGGATGGGGAGGGAGATGAGAGGGAGGTTCAGAAGGGAGTGGATATATGTGTACCTGTGGCTGGTTCAGGTTGAGGTTTGACAGAAAACAACAAAATTTTGTGAAGCAATTATCCTTCAAAGGAAAAAAACAGCAGGTTTTGAGGGATTATGTATGCTGACCAAGTTCTGATAACAATATAATTGAGTTCTCCTTATAACTAGTATATAGTAACCAAGCACGACAGATTCTTTCTTGATGTGGCCTCTTTCAGTCCTTTTTTATTCTCTGTTTCCTCATTACCCACAGTTTAAGGGACTGCAGTCATTTCATAACTGGTAATCCTATAATCAGTCTGTCTCAACCATATGCATTAACTGTATACAAGCTCTACTTCAACCATGTAACTGCTGTAACTACCATTCTCAAAAATATTTACTGATTTCTTGGTGTTTGATGCTACAGATAATTATGTTTCCATAACTTTTAAAGACANCCTGGGATTTCTTTGGAAAGAATGATGCTAAAGCTGAAGCTCCAGTACTTTGGCCACCTCATGCAGAGAGCTGACTCATTGGAAAATACTGATGCTGGGAGGGATTGGGAGCAGGAGGAGAAGGGGATGACAGAGGCTGGATGGCATCACTGACTCGATGGATGTGAATCTGAGTGAACTCCAGGAGTTGGTGATGGACGGGGAGGCCTGGCATGCTGCGATTCATGGGGTTTCAAAGAGTCAGACATGACTGAGCGACTGAACTGAACTGAACTGAACTGAATGTAAAGAGGATGGACAGAACTAACACCATGTTGAACTCCTCCCTCCTTCTTTGTCTATATATTGTATTATCAGGGCCTTCCTATTGCTTCCTCCTCCCAGGCCCTGGAAACCACCAATCTGCTTTCTGTTTACCCACTCTGGATATTTCATATAAATGTAATCAAACAATATGTGACACTTTGTGTCTGACTTCTTTCCTGTGGCATAATGTTTTCAAGATTCACCTATGGGGTCACATCTATCAGTTCCTCATCCCCTTTTATGGCTGAATAATACTCCATTGCATGGATAGACCATGGAGAAAGCAATGACACCCCACTCCAGTACTCTTGCCTGGAAAATCCCATGGACGGAGGAGCCCGGAAGGCTGCAGTTCCTGGGGTCGCTGAGGGTCGGACACGACTGAGCGACTTCACTTTCACGCATTGGAGAGGGAAATGGCGACCCACTCCCGTGTTCTTGCCTGGAGAATCCCAGGGACGGGGGAGCCTGGTGGGCTGCCGTCTATGGGATCGCACAGAGTCGGACATGACTGAAGTGACTCAGCAGCAGCAGCATGGATAGACCACGTTTGTGTGTCCGTTCATTCACTGATGGACATTGGGTTACTTCTATTTTTGTCTGTTGTGTATAGTGCTGCACAGAACATGCACATGGAAAATAACGCTTTTCCTTGAGCCACCTCAGAAGATGGGGACTGGAGAAACTTCACCTGACTTTACNTCAGCAGCAGCAGCATGGATAGACCACGTTTGTGTGTCCGTTCATTCACTGATGGACATTGGGTTACTTCTATTTTTGTCTGTTGTGTATAGTGCTGCACAGAACATGCACATGGAAAATAACGCTTTTCCTTGAGCCACCTCAGAAGATGGGGACTGGAGAAACTTCACCTGACTTTACTCCCAGTGCTTCTTCTACTTGACCTCTTCAGTTTCCGCCTTAACCTGGATGAAAGACTGTTTCATCACTGGACAGGAACAGGCAGTGCTCATGTGGCCTTTGGATGTAGCATAGTGTGTTGGTGTGTGTCTACTTAGTGTACCCTGCCCAGTAAGTTCAGTACTGACCCTGGAGATGACCAGGAAATGCTGGAGAAATGATTCCCACATGTGGTCAGTTATACGAAACTCTTAACTTGGTCCATGATGATAAACGATTTTTTCAAAGCCTGGAAGATGTCAGTTCTTTGTGGTGACAGGCTAGGTTCCCTGCCCTTCGGTCCTTCTCTTCTACACTGGATTACTTCTACCAACCATAGTTCTCTGCCTCAGAGCCCACTCTATAGAACTGGGAGTCTGCTATTCTCTTAGTAAGTCCTGCAAGGCACTAGGGCCTTTGATGGGCTCTGTCTTGAGACCTAAATCAACATTTCCTCGGCGCCTCTATCACTGTTGCCAACCTGAGTTCTTGGACACTTTAATCAAAAGATATTGATAAGGGACTAGATGGGGAATTCAGGGAAAGCTTTGCCAGAACCTGCAAACCCAAAACAACTAACATGTGCCTTTGCTCTCTCCCCACAAGGGGGCGAGCTGCTTCCTTAAATGAGGTGAAGAGCAGGGGCGGATCAGCAAGTTGGGCTGGAGGGGTGGCTTAGGCGATCTGCTCACCCCTGGGTGGTTCTGTGTGCAGGGGTCACATGCAGGACCCTGCTTTTGCTCAGTTCAGTTCAGTTCAGTCGTTCAGTTGTGTCCGACTCTTTGTGACCCCGTGGACTGCTACATACGCCAGGCCTCCTGGAGGAGTAACTCCCGGAGTTTACTCAAACTCCTGTCCATTGAATTGGTGATGCCATCCAACCATCTCATCCTNGTTGTGGCACTTGAGGTTTTGGATCTTCATCTGGGCATGTTGTTCAGTTGCCCAGTTGTGTCCAACTCTTCGCAGCCCCATGGAGTGCACCAAGCAAGCCAGGCCTCCCTGTGCCTCACCATCTCCCGAAATTTGCCCAAGTTCATGTCCATTGCATCGATGACACCATCCAGACATCTCATCTTCTGACACCCTTGTCTCCTGCCTTCAGTCTATCCCAGCATCAGGGTCTTTTCCAATGAGTCAGGTGTTTGTGTCAGATGACCAAAGTATCGGAGCTTTAGTTTCAGCGTGAGTCCTTCTAACGAATATTCAGGGTTGACTGGTTTGATCTCCTTGCTGTCCAAGGAACTCTCAAGAGTCTTCTCCAGCACCACAGTTTAAAACCATCAATTCTCAGCACTCTGCCTTCTTTATGGACCAGCTCTCACAACCGTAAATGACTGCTGAAAGACCATAGCCAAGACTATATGGACCTTTGTCAGCATGGTTATCAAGAGGTTCTTTAGTTCTTCACTTCCTGCCATTAGAGTAGTATCATCTGGGCATGGGGGATCTTTAGTTGCAGCATGTGGGATCTAGTCCCTTGGGACTTCCCAGATGATGCTAGTGGTAAAGAACTTGCCTCCCAGTGCAGGAGACATAAGAGACATGCGTTGGATCTCTGGGTCAGGAAGATCCCCGGGTCAGGAAGATCCCCTAGAGGAGGGCATGGCAACCTACTCCAGTATTCTTGCTTGGAGAATCCCATGAACAGAGGAGCCTGGCAGGCTAAAGTCCATGGGGTTGTAAAGAGTCAGACATGACTGAGCAACTAACAAACAGATGAGATTTATCTTGTTCATAAATGATACAAAATAAAACTAATTGCAAAGTAGAAACAGAGACACAGATGTGGAGAGCAAACTTAATAGATTCCAAGGTGGGGAAGAGGGTGGGATGAACTGGGAGATTGGGTCTGATATCTATATAGTATATATACCTATATACTACATATATATATATACACACACACACATGTATACCACTACTATGTATAAAATAGATAACTAATGAGAACTTACTGTATAGCACAGGGAAGTCTACTCATTGCTCTCTGGTGACCTAAATGGGAAGGAAATTTTAAAAAGAGGANCGACCCAGAGGGATGGTACGGGGAGGGAGGAGGGAGAGGGGTTCAAGATGGGGAAAATGTGTATACCTCAGGCAGATTCATGTTGATGTATGGCAAAACCAATACAATATTATAAAGTAATTAACCTCCAATTAAAATAAATAAATTTATATTAAAAAAGTATGAGACAATACATTTCAAAAGAAAGATTTGTTCAGTGCTCTATGGGTTTATCAGAAAGGAGATATGACATTGACCTGAGATGGTAAGAGGGGTTCAAGAGGATGTTAGTTTTTTTTTTCCTCAGAGTATTATAAAGTCAGTAGGGTTAGGATCATTTGGCTTAGAACTGACATGAGCAATAAAGCACAGAGCAGACAAGCAAAGTTACAGAAGCAGAAAAGTTTGAATATGGTGGCTATATGGAGGAAGAGTAGCAAGTGGGGACTTTGTCTAAAAGGGAGAATTGGGTTCAATAACCCAATTTGTCAATAAGACAAATAGTCATAGTTTTCCAGAAAGAGTCATTTGCACCACATGATGAATTATCTTAAATTTTAGGATAGAGAATTTGTACTCTCAGCCATTGGAAATCTTTGAAGACTTGATCTGGGAAGTGACATCCATGAAGATATGCTTTGATATAGTATTAGATTAAAGGCAGTGACTCACTTGAAAAGACCCTGATTCTGGAGAAGATTAAAGGCAGGAAGAGAAGGGGATGACAGAGGATGAGATGGTTGGATGGCATTACCGACTCAATGGTCATAAATTTGAGTAAACTCTGGGAGTTGGTGATGGACAGGGAGGCCTGGCGTGCTGCAGTCCATGGGGTCACAAAGAGTTGGACATGACTGGGCAACTGAACTGACTGATGGAAAGGAAGTATTACAATGAAGGGGAATGGATGGGAAAAATAGGGTGGTTATGTTAAGGGGAAAGACAGTTTATCCAAGTTCACTTCACTGGAACAGAATTCCTTTGAAATGATATAAAGGAAATACTTCCAAGAACACGATGGATAACAAGGAAGAATACTATCAGTGGAACAGAAACTTGCGAGGTATTTCTGAAAGATTGAGAGATGTCAGCTAGATGGAGAAAGGAAACCTAAGGAACTTACAACTCAAAATATAAACAGAAGATAAGATTGCTGTGGAAGTAGGAAAAACTGAGAGATGGCTATGGGTGACTGGACCAGAGTTGGGTCAATACAAGTTAATTAGGTTTCCCCTCCTGGGAGTTTGGAAATAAGACTGAGATATTTTAGTTCAATACTAGCATATCTTTTGAGTGTAAGCATAAAAGCTGTAGAGTGACCATCTTCCACCTGTAGTCGGGAAAACCTAGTTGCTGAAAGAGACAAATGACGCAAGACATGATGAGAGACAATTATTCCTTTCCGCTTTCTGGTTTTCTGGTTTATGGTAGTGGATGGAAGCACCTGTCATTGGCTTCTCTGAGGAAGGAGAGTGGCCTCTTACTACCTTCCTGTTTCCACCTTAAATAAGTAGAAATTGTCTTTTGTTACTTTCATCCAAATCTTAACTGATAAGGTGAGTACTATGAATTCTCTGCAAAAGTTACATGAATTTTTTTTTAGGTGCTTCATGTGAAATGACAGATTTCATGGGTTTTTAAAAAGTTTTTATTTACTTTTGTTGTGCTGGGTCTTCGTTGCTGCACAGGCTTTCTCTGGTTGCAGAGAGTAGGGGCGACTCTCTAGTTGCAGTCCGTCGGCGTCTCATTTCAGTGGCTTCTCTTGCCATAAACAGGGCTCTAGGGTGTGCAGGCTTCAGGCTCCGAGGCTCTAGAGCACAGGCTCAGTAGTTGTAGCACACAGGCTTAGTTGTTGGGTGGCACGTGGGATCTTCCTGGATCAGGGATAGAATCTGTGTCTCCTGCTTTGGCAGGTGGATTCCTCACTACCGAGCCACCAGGGAAGCCCCGTGCTTGCTGTTTTTGAAGAGGGTTGTTGGGAGATGAAAGGCATTTCCTGCTTCATATTGTGTTGGAAGATACTAGAAACTAAGTTGTTTTCAAGGTTGAAAACAACTCATTTAATTCATCATAAATCAAATTAATATTGTCTGATTACAGTGGAAAGAAAAACCTCACTGGAAAGCACTCTATAACCTCTTAATTAATATCAGCTCATTGACTAATAGTCTGAGGTGAATTCCAGTTCCAAAGACCATTACCTCAATCAGTCCCTTGAAAATTTTTTCCCCTTTAATATATTGCTGTTTTTTATATTGTTCCTTAAAATTGAGAACAGATTAAATATTCCCTTTCCAGTTCTTAAACTGACTCTACCTTTTGCATGCATTAATTTATTTATTTTCCCATGTGCTTAGTCACTCAGTCATGTCCAACTCTTTGTGACGCCATGGACTGTAGCCAGCCAGGTTCCTCTGACCATGGGATTCTGCAGGCAAGAATACTGGAATGGGTTGCCATGCCCTCCTCCAGGAATCTTCCCAACCCAGGGATCGAACCCAGGTCTCCTGCATCGCAGGTGGATTCTTTACCAGCTGAGCTACCAGGGAAGCCCTGTTTTCCCATAGACCATTGAAATACCTAGAAACTTTGAATGTTTGAGCATTTGGATTATTTGAGTTCAGAGTACATTCTTCAGACTGCCTCATTCACTCTGAAATTGCACAAAAATTATTTGTCTGACTATGTGTTCTAGTTTTTCACTTGGGAATTATGATCGTATAGCTAAATTTGCCATTGTATAAGGTAGAACAATTCTAACCTCTACCAAACTCTGACTTGTCACTTCAGCCAGTTTTTGAGCCAACTGGAGTCACTAGTTAATGCTGGTTTTAAAACACCTTTTAGTTACATGGCCCTTGAATAGTTCTGGTGCAGACGGACTTATCAGAGAGGTTTACATGATCATTTTCCTTGCCACCCCTTTCTTCTTCTTTTTATTTTCTAACTCGCAGCTTCCTTACCTGAATCTAGAGAGCTTTCCAACTTCCCAGGATATTCTGCACTGGAGAACTTCCCCCTATACACTGCCTTTTACTCTATAAACATTCTGGCCCCAACCTTGGAAAAACACTTCTATTCCATGTCAAGAATGACTGAAAATATCTTGAATATTATCATGCTAGAAAACCAATACACTTTTAACAAGGAACTTTAGAGTATTAAAGGAATGACTTGTGATGGGAATTTCTCATGACAGAATAGCCAATGCAATGGACAAAGTACTGGACTTGTCCCTTGGGTCTGTGACCTTCTCTTTCCCTGTGAACTGACCTTTCTCTCGAACATCTGCCCTGTGTCCTGGGAATGGGCCTGGCTGCTGAGCTCTACTGGATTTGTCTGTTTCCTTGGTTACACAGATTATACTAGGTGAGCAACTGAGTTCAGCTGGTCCAGCCAGATTTTCTCTCCAGAAATTTGGAGCTGAAATCAAGAGAAAGTTTGCAGCTTTATAATGTGAACTTGAAGATGGAGATTCAGCCATGTTTGCCTTGTGACCAACAGATAAGACAGCCGGCCTGAAGATAGATGGTGCAGTGCCTGGGCAGAATGAAGGTAGCTTAGAGGTCTGATGGGTGTGCTTGAGCCTCAGGCCTTACTGGGTTCTGCCTCCTCCTTGGCCAGTGTGTGTATTTAAAAATGGTAAGGAGGGGTTTGGAATAGAAGTTCTAAACCAGAATTTTCCCTCATCTTCCTGACTAATACTTGATGATGATAATATGTTGTGTGGACACATTGTATGGATTGGACAGTTTAAAGGAGAATTCTATTTATGCTAGTCAAAAACATGATTTCTTGTAACTGCCTAGGAAGAAAAGAGTGTTGGGTGCAAACGTAGAGTGTTTAGGTTAGGGGTGGAAACAGTGTCCTGAGAGACATGCTATCTGTGAAACAAGTAAACATCCCGCGTGGGAGGAGATTCTCAACTGGCCCACGGAGAGTAGGTTGCAGACGTGGTAGAAATAGAGTCCTTCAGTCCCCGGAGTTGGTGGGGTGGGGGGGATCTCGTCATTTCCCAGTTCACCATACAAACAACATTTTTTCCCCCAAAATGCCTGTCATGATATGAAGAAGGTTAGGGAGGCTCTGACCCAGAATAATCATCAATATTTATCGAATATTCGCCATGCACTTTGCATTCTTTATCTTATTTAAATTTCACAAGAGCTCTGTGAGATGGGTCCTTTTACTACTCTTATTTCACTGATAAGAAGAACAAGGAGTCCAGAAGTCAAGTAATTTGTACGAGCCACACACCTGATTGAGTCTGGAGCTGGACATAGACTCACATAGTATTGCTACAGACACTGGATATTGTGCTCTGAGCTACTGCTCTATACGCATTCCTACTGAGAGCTGCTGGGAGGCGTCACAGCTTCTGGGGAGAAACACAGCAATCCCACAGCCTATGTGGAGATCCTACACAGTTGCTTCACTCTGCACCATCTCAAGACAGTTGACTTACCAACTAGAGGATAGGCTGTACAACATTTAAATGAAAGAGACGGTACAAGCATTAAGTTATGAAAAAGAAAACCAACCGATCTTTCTTTATCTGTGCCAGAATGATTACCCTGCTTCTACCCCTGTTAAACAGGCCATGGATAGTCCAAGCTGCTTGGTGCCAGGCGCTGCAACCAGAGCAGTACTTCTTATCACCATCGGCAGATGCAGTTGCTGATTATCTTTGCCATCCGTGAGCCTCATTAATAAATTTGCCATACTCCTTATCAAGGAAATATGCCTGGCTAAAGAGGCCTTTTATTGCTTTGAAGTTACTTGGACTGGCCACATCCTACATGGGTTTCTTTACCTTTAGCTAAGCCAAGAACCTGGGTTGGGAAGGTCCTCTGGAGAAGGAAATGGCAACCCACTCCAGTATTCTTGCCTGGAAAATTCTATGGACAGAGGAGTCTGGTGACTTCCAGTCCGTGGGATCGCAAACCGGACACTACTGAGTGACTGAGCATACACACACACAAACCAAGAACAGGGGGAGAGAAATTCTTTCCTTCTCTCTTTCTTCTTAGGGTCCTTTCCTAGGGAAAAATAAAATATATTTCATAACCGGTTTGTCCTTAGGGCAAAGCTGTCACACAGATTTAATACATGGTCACCTTATTTAAGATTTTTGAAATTTAAACCCAGCATATTATCTCCTTGTTTGCTTAATCTCACCACACACTTCTATTTCTTGCTACTAAAGATTCCTTATGGCAGAAAGTGAAGAAGAACTAAAGAGCCTCTTGATGAAAGTGAAAGAGGAGAGTGAAAAAGTTGTCTTAAAGCTCAGCATTCAGAAAACTAAGATCATGGCATCCATCCCCATCACTTCATGGCAAACAGATGAGGAAACAGTGGAAACAGTGTCAGACTTTACTTTTGGGGGGTTCCAAAGTCACTGCAGATGGTGACTACAACCATGAAATTAAAAGATACTTACTCCTTGGAAGGAAAGTTATGACCAACTTAGATAGCATATTCAAAAGCAGAGACATTACTTTGCTGACTAAGGTCCATCTAGTCAAGGCTATGGTTTTGCTAGTAGTCATGTATGGATCTGAGAGCTGGACTATAAAGAAAGCTGAGCACCGAAGAATTGATGCTTTTGAACTGTGGTGTTGAAGAAGACTCTTGAGGGTCCCTTGGATTGAAAGGAGACCCAACCAGTCCCTCCTAAAGAAAATCAGTCTTGAATATTCGTTGGAAGGACTGATGCTGAAACTCGAATACTTTGGCCACCTGATGTGATTGCTGACTCATTTGAAAAGACCCTGATTCTGGGACAGATTGAAGGCAGGAGGAGAAGGGGATGACAGAGGATGAAATGGTTGGATGGCATCACTCATGACTCAATGGACATGAGTCTGAGTAAACTCGAGGAGTTGGTAATGGACAGGGAGGCCTGGCGTGCTGCAGTCCATGGGGTTGCAAAGAGTCGGACACAGCTGAGTGACTGAACTGAACTGAAAGATTCCTAACTAACAGGGTCTGGGAAAGAGAATTTGGAGCTGGGTATTGGGAAGGGGGAACCATTCCTGTCTCTTAAATTAGGTGGTTCATCAGGTAAAGAGCTGTTGGATGCAGTCTTTGGAAATGGGTAGCAAGACATTTCTCTCACTTCTGGATCAAAATAAAGCCACAGAGCTAGGGGGTTGCCATCTTTGCCCAGCAATTTGACATTGTGTTTTCTGCTTTCTTTTCCCCTGGTGCACAATAGGAGCATGATTGACCCATGAAACCTTCTCCATCTCTGGTTTTCATGACTTTTGCTTCTTTTTTTTCAGAAAACATAGTTATTACCAAAGAAGCACAACTACCATAGCCTCTTCAAAATAGAATAATGACATTTTCATAGCAAGTGATTGTAGGAGGGAGTGCGGAGGTGTTGAGCTAGCTGAAATCCAGAGGTTTTTAAAAAACCAGAGAAAGGTCATTCACCTCTTAAAAAGTGACAATTGTGAAAACAAGACAATTTTAGTTTGTCATCTGGTGTTAATGGTGTACCCCTTTGTAGTTACTGATATCTGTCAGAGTAAATGTCAGCGGTAAAGAGCTCAACTGCAGGCTTTGCTAAGGAGACGGAAGGCTTGCATTTTAAGTCTGTATACATTTCTTTGACTTGCTGGAGGGAAATGTGGTAGAAAGAGCTTTGGCTGGGAATCAGGAAGGACCCTTTGTCTTGGCTATGACTCTCAGTAGCTTCTTGAGATTGCAGTAGAAGAATCTCTCTGCTTCTCATTCCCATTATCTGTGACATGAGTGGGTAGGACAAGGTTACTCTAAGATCCTTCCAGCCTGAAATTTCCGTGATTCTAAGTCCTGGATAAATGCCATGAATCACAATGGTCTCTGCACAAAGTTTAAGTCCCCCTCTGCACCCCTGCCCCCCGACCCCCGAATTGCTTGAGCAAATAATTGGCTTATTAAAAGTCCTTGCTTAGGGTTGAATCATGGTGGACACACAGTTTGCCAATGGCATTCTGGAAGAAAAACTCCTGTTTAGCAGCATTTCTTCCCAACCCTGATTGTCAGAGAGGGAGGCCCTGGCTACAGCCACATGCATGTCTTTGCATCTTGCCTCTTAGGTTAGCATCATTGTAAGCTGGTGACCTCTGCACCAACCACTCAGGAAGAGCTTCTTTTGTTGTATCTGTGCCTGGATCTAGCCCTTAAAATTACACATTGTTGCGCAGTTTGGTTACTACTAGAATCACAGGTTCTAAAAAATACAAAGAAACAGAGACACCATGGGGTTTGTGATGGTCAGTTTTATGTGTCAGCTTGGCTAGGCTACAGTCCCCAGTTACTTGAACACCACCCAAGGGGTTGCTGTGAAGGTATTTTGTAGATATGATTAATGTGTGTAGTCAGTTGGCTTGAAGTAAAGGAGATTATCCTGGATAATCTGGGTGTGCTTGATTTAATCAGTTGAAAGGCTTTAAGAGAGTTCCCAGAAGAGGAAATTCCTCCCATGGGCTGCAGCTTCAGATTGTGCCTGAGAGTTTCAAATCACTTTCTCTACAGAGTTCAGACTTGTAGCTAGGCCCCACAATCTTATATGTTAATAACTTGCAATGGATCTCAATATCTATCTTCTACTGGTTCTGTTTCTCTGGTGAAAATGAAAGTGTTAGTTGCTCAACTGTGTCTGACTGTGACCACTTGGTCTGTCCATGGGATTCTCCAGGCAAGAATACTGGAGTGGGTTGCCATTCCTTCTTCAGGGGATCTTCCTGACTCAGGGATCGAACCCAGGTCTCCTGCATTGCAGGCAGATTCTTTACCATCTAACTTAAATCACACTCTAATTCTTGGATTTTTAAAAATAACAATTAATTTATTTTTGGCTGTGCTGCTTCTTTGTTGTTGTGTGGGCTTTTCTCTAGTTGTGGCAAGTGGGGGCTACTCTCAGTTATAGTGCCTGGGCTTCTCATCATTGTGGCTTCTCTTGTTGCAGAGCACAGGCTCGAGGGCATGTGGGCTGAGTAGTTGCAACTTCTAGAGCACAGGCTCAATAGTTGTGGCCCATGGGTTTAGTTGCTTCATGGCATGTGGGATCTTCGCAGATCAGGGATCAAATCCATGTGGCCTTCACTGGCAGGTGAATTCTTTAGTGCCGAGCCACCATGGAAGCCCAGCCCAGCTTTCTTAGAAGAAGAAGCTGGGGTTTAATCCCCAGAGTTCATTAATGGGAGAGCCAGTTGCATTGACTCCCAGGCTTATGAACTCTCCAGAGCGCCACGTTTCAGTTGCCATGAATCTCGTTTTGTGGACACGGGGCATAGGAATAATAAATGAAGGACAACTGCTTCCTTATCCTGTGTGTCTGCTTATGTCCACTATGGCTTGGTTCATCTGTTCCTTGATCAAATGAGGAAGTTTGTCCTCTTGTTCATATGAATCCCCAAGGTAAGAATTCTTGCTTGGTGTTCAGTCACCCAGTTGTGTCTGAATCTTTGCGACCCCATGGACTGCAGCACACCAGGCCTCCTTGTCTCTCACCATCTCCTGAAGTTTGCCCAAGTTCGTGTCCATTGCATTGGTGATGCCATCCAGCCATCTCATTCTCTGATGCCTGCTTCTGCTTCTGCCCTCAGTCTTTCCCAGCATTAGGGACTTTGCCAATGAGTAGCATCAAATGACCAAAATACTGAAATTTCAGCTTCAGCATCTGTCCTTCCAACAAGTATTCAGGGTTGATTTCCCTTAAGATTGAGTGGTTTGATCCCCTTGCTGTCCAAAAGCTTGATGACCTATCCTATATTGCTGTTTGGTGTATTTTTATTAAATTGTCATGTGTGTACATCTTGTCTCCTACCCAAATTAGAAGGTTTTGAACAGAGTGAAGTGAAAGTCACTCAGTTGTGTCTGACTCTTTGTGACCCCATGGACTATACAGTCCATGAAATTCTCTAGGCCTGAATACTGGAGTGGGTAGCCTTTCCCTTCTTCAGAGTATCTTCCCAAACCAGGGGTCAAAGCCAAGTCTCCCACATTGCAGGCGGATTCTTTACCAGATGAGCCACGAGGGAAGTCCAAGGGAGCATGAAAAATATTGGTTCAACATAGTGGTTGCATCATGATGGTGCTCAGTAAACAGTGATCAACTGATTGAAAGAACAGTGGAGCTGCCCCGCCTCTTTTCAATGGCAAACTTTCCTCCATGGGCTGCAGTGTAGTGGAGGGTTTGAAGCCATATACTACCTTCCTTCCCATCAGAGAGACGGTAGCTATGCTCCTTATTAGCTGTGTTAACTTTGGGTAAAATTTCCTACACCCTCTAAGCCTCAGGTCCTCATCTCTAAAACGGGGAACATTGTAGAGTTATTGTAGGAATAAAATTAGAGAATGTGTGTAAAGTATCTGGTACAAAAAATGTTCTGCACATATCAGCATTATTATTCCTTTTGTTCCTCTGAAGAAGTCTCTGGTTGATGTAGTAGTCAGTCAGGTTTGGAAGTGATCTCATGGAGAGATAGCCAGTGGTGGCTTAAAGCAAGATCTTAGTTCCCTGCCTAGGAATGGGACCTGCGGAGCCTGGATGAAAACCAGGATTCCTAGCTACTAGGAGAGCTCCCAGGACTCCTAGCTTTAGCAAAGGCTAGAGGCTAGAAGCAAAGTTCCTTTGGCTCTTGTCCCGTTTGAAAGCAAGAATGCTTCAAGGAGGCAAAAACTGTAAAAACAGCCAGAAATTTTATTACCAGAGACACAGAAAAACATGTCAGAGAAAATACAGAGAAACCGTTGGTTTAGTTATGATAGAAGCAAGGCAGAGATACACACCAAGAGAGAAAGGGTGTGAGTGTCCTCACTAATGAGGAGGAGTGCCCCAGAGAGGAGATGACGTCACTTATATAGGGCACTTCTTCCAGGTCTTTGTTTACCTTTGGCCAGTTATCTTACTTTTTTCCATTCTTGACCTGTCCTTGAGCAAAGAATGCTCAAACTACCACACAATTGCATTCATCTCACTCATCTCAAGCCAGGCTTCAACAGTACGTGAACCTTGAATTTCCAGATGTTCAAGCTGGATTTAGAAAAGGCAGAAGAACCAGAGATCAAATTGCCAATATCCGTTGGATCATTGAAAAAGCAAGGGAGTTCCAGAAAAACATCTACTTCTGCTTTATTGACTATGCCAAAGCCTTTGACTGTGTGGATCACAACAAACTGGAAAATTCTGAAAGAGATGGGATTACCAGACCACCTGACCTGCCTCTTGAGAAATCTGTATGCAGCAACATTTAGAACTGGACACAGACTGGTTCCAAATAGGGAAAGGAGTACATCAAGGTTGTTTATTGTAACCCTACTTATTTAACTTGTATACAGAAATACATCATGAGAAATGCTGGGCTGGATGAAGCACAAGCTGTAATTAAGATTGCTGGGAGAGATATCAATAACCTCAGGTATGCAGATGACACCACACTTATGGCAGAAAGCAAAGAAAATCTTAAAGAGCCTCTTGATGAAAGTGAAAGAGGAGAGTGAAGAAGTTGGCTTAAAGCTCAACATTCAGAAAGCTAACATCATGGCATCTGGCCCTATCACTTCATGGCAAGTGTGAGAGCAAAAAGTGAGAGACTAGTTTTTTGGGCTTCAAAATCACTGCAGATGGTGATTGCAGCCATGAAATTAAAAGATGCATGCTCCTTGGAAGAAAAGTTATAACCAGCCTAGACAGCATATTAAAAAGCAGAGACATTACTTTGCCAACAAAGGTCTGTCTAGTCAAAGCTATGGTTTTTCCAGTAGTCATGTATGAATGTGAGAGTTGGACTATAAAGAAAGCTGCGCACCGAAGAATTGATGCTTTTGAACTGTGGTGTTGAAGATTCTTTTTTTTTTTTTGCTCCAGATTTTATTTTATTTTACTTTACAATATTGTATTTGTTTTATCATACATCAACATGACAGTCCCTTGGACTGCAAGGAGATCCAACCAGTCCATCCTAAAGGAAATCAGTCCTGAATATTCGTTGGAAGGACTGATGCTGAAGCTGAAACTCCAATACATTGGCCACCTGATGCAAAGAGCTGACTCATTTGAAAAGACCCTGATGCTGGGAAAGACTGAAGGCAGGAGGAGAAGGGGACGACAGAGGATGAGATGGTTGGATGGCATCACCAACTCAATAGGCATGAGTTTGAGTAAACTCTGGGAGTTGGTGATGGACAGGGAGGCCTGGTGTGCTGCATTCCTTGGGTAGCAAGGAGTCAGATGTGACTGAGCAACTGNTTAGCAAAGGCTAGAGGCTAGAAGCAAAGTTCCTTTGGCTCTTGTCCCGTTTGAAAGCAAGAATGCTTCAAGGAGGCAAAAACTGTAAAAACAGCCAGAAATTTTATTACCAGAGACACAGAAAAACATGTCAGAGAAAATACAGAGAAACCGTTGGTTTAGTTATGATAGAAGCAAGGCAGAGATACACACCAAGAGAGAAAGGGTGTGAGTGTCCTCACTAATGAGGAGGAGTGCCCCAGAGAGGAGATGACGTCACTTATATAGGGCACTTCTTCCAGGTCTTTGTTTACCTTTGGCCAGTTATCTTACTTTTTTCCATTCTTGACCTGTCCTTGAGCAAAGAATGCTCAAACTACCACACAATTGCATTCATCTCACTCATCTCAAGCCAGGCTTCAACAGTACGTGAACCTTGAATTTCCAGATGTTCAAGCTGGATTTAGAAAAGGCAGAAGAACCAGAGATCAAATTGCCAATATCCGTTGGATCATTGAAAAAGCAAGGGAGTTCCAGAAAAACATCTACTTCTGCTTTATTGACTATGCCAAAGCCTTTGACTGTGTGGATCACAACAAACTGGAAAATTCTGAAAGAGATGGGATTACCAGACCACCTGACCTGCCTCTTGAGAAATCTGTATGCAGCAACATTTAGAACTGGACACAGACTGGTTCCAAATAGGGAAAGGAGTACATCAAGGTTGTTTATTGTAACCCTACTTATTTAACTTGTATACAGAAATACATCATGAGAAATGCTGGGCTGGATGAAGCACAAGCTGTAATTAAGATTGCTGGGAGAGATATCAATAACCTCAGGTATGCAGATGACACCACACTTATGGCAGAAAGCAAAGAAAATCTTAAAGAGCCTCTTGATGAAAGTGAAAGAGGAGAGTGAAGAAGTTGGCTTAAAGCTCAACATTCAGAAAGCTAACATCATGGCATCTGGCCCTATCACTTCATGGCAAGTGTGAGAGCAAAAAGTGAGAGACTAGTTTTTTGGGCTTCAAAATCACTGCAGATGGTGATTGCAGCCATGAAATTAAAAGATGCATGCTCCTTGGAAGAAAAGTTATAACCAGCCTAGACAGCATATTAAAAAGCAGAGACATTACTTTGCCAACAAAGGTCTGTCTAGTCAAAGCTATGGTTTTTCCAGTAGTCATGTATGAATGTGAGAGTTGGACTATAAAGAAAGCTGCGCACCGAAGAATTGATGCTTTTGAACTGTGGTGTTGAAGATTCTTTTTTTTTTTTTGCTCCAGATTTTATTTTATTTTACTTTACAATATTGTATTTGTTTTATCATACATCAACATGACAGTCCCTTGGACTGCAAGGAGATCCAACCAGTCCATCCTAAAGGAAATCAGTCCTGAATATTCGTTGGAAGGACTGATGCTGAAGCTGAAACTCCAATACATTGGCCACCTGATGCAAAGAGCTGACTCATTTGAAAAGACCCTGATGCTGGGAAAGACTGAAGGCAGGAGGAGAAGGGGACGACAGAGGATGAGATGGTTGGATGGCATCACCAACTCAATAGGCATGAGTTTGAGTAAACTCTGGGAGTTGGTGATGGACAGGGAGGCCTGGTGTGCTGCATTCCTTGGGTAGCAAGGAGTCAGATGTGACTGAGCAACTGAACCGAACTGACCTTTCCTAGATCCCTCCCAACATGCATGCACATCTTTAGCCAAGATGGATTCCAGTGCAGAGGCCTCTGGGGAGGTTGACAACACCCATTATGGGGTGCACCACCCCCTTCCCTGCACCACTTTTGACCATCAAGGAACTTTATTATGTCTGTGTATTCTAGGAGGTCTCCTTGACCTGAAAAATGAGAAATCTGTGGTCTCTTTATCTTTTATCCATGCAGTACTCAGTTCCTCCTTGCTCCTGCCATTATCTTTGTCCAGAGCAGATAGATTCCAGCTGCTCAGACTGGGGACCGTCTACCTCCTGCCTCAGAAGGACCTGGGTTATTTCAAGGCACTGAGGAGGGCAGCAGAGGGGTCTATGGCTATGGGGAATGAAGTGTGGTGAGTTGCCTGACTGAGGTTGAATCCATGAGCTGAGGACAGTTCATTTGGCTCCTGAGTCCCTATCTGCAAAAGTGCTCCTGGTCGGGGGCAGAGGATGCAGCTGGCCTCTGAGCCTCCCTCAGTTGGCCCAGAAGGGCTACAGTTACTAACACTGGCTTCTCAGGGCATTTTATCAGCAGGAAGCAAGCCTTGCCTGTTTTCAGGAGCAGTAAGTAAACAGTACTATTCCCCTGTAGGATAATTAGAAAACCAAAGAGTTTGTGCTGTGAAATAGGGAAGTAGGGAGCCAGTTGTTCATAACACATTCGGAACAGCCACTTGATAGGTGTCCCCTGAACGGCCCTGGAGGTGGGTGGGGTTGGGGGTGCACAGCAGGAGAAGCAGCTCACCCTCTTTGGGAAAAAAGGGTAGCCTTCAGACAGGAGGAGCTACCCATCCTTGGTTCCTTCTGCCAGTGCTGCTCAGAGATGAGCTCTCTGCCCAATTAGGCAGCCTCTGTGGAGATTGCTTTCATCAAGCCTTGTTAAGAAGGAAAATAACAGAATGTTCTCACTGTTTTTCACATCTCCTTTGAAGCTTACATTTATCTGCCAGAAGGAAATATTTGTCTTTCCCCTGAGCTGGTAGGTGAGCCCTTGAATTAACAGGTGATGTTTCTGCAAATATTGCTCAGTTCTACAGTATCATTAGCCCCATTCCTTGCTAGGGGTTAATGGCCAGGAAAATGAAGACTTGGGGAATTTGGGCTTAAAGTAAGGTGTTTGGTAAGAAGACTCTCAGATCCTATTCAGAGTTTAAATTCTCAGGGCTTTTGCTCACTGACTCCCAAACACTCAATTCAATCCACTGGGGGCTGGTGACAGAGATGGAAAACTACTGCACCAACACCCTTAAATGCTGTTTTTGTTATGTAACTCTCTCCCTCAAAATCCTTATTTGCTCTCTACTTCTTACCATATGTTATGAATTCCTTTGCCTGGATTTCAAGATTGCTTGTAATCTGGCATCACGCTCTCTGGTTGACAACTATTTGCAGAGTGATGAATGAAGTAATCCACAGACCACACTTAAGCACAATATCTAGCATAGGGTAGGAAATAATTAGGTTTTATTAATACTATTTTTATTTGTGAAAGCTATTGCTTTTGTCTGCTCAGCATCCATCCATTATCCTCCTCCTTCTAGTAATAGTATCCCTACCTTAAGCAAGAATTTTTTCCCTTTCCCATAAAGTGTTATTGGGTACTGGCTAATCATATTGCCCCATTTCCCCGGCTGTAGAGCTGGGGCTGCAGATGGACATGTGAGTTAAACTGGCTTATTAAAATCCTTTCCTAGCATTTCTTAACATTTTTCAAAATTTTTTTTTTTTAAAAAAGCAAAGCTCCCTTTCCCTTCCTCTGGATACAAAGTTGTTGGGATATAAACCCAGAGCTGTCTGTGGCCGTTTTTCCTCTTGGGGACAGGTGATCTAAGAAAAGTCAAAAAGTGGGGGGGAAAATCCCCAAGATGGATGTGGTGTGTGTGTATATGTGTGTGTGAGAGAGAGAGGGTGTAAAGACAGAGAGATGATGAAAGAAGGAAATATTAAAGTCCCCTGATTCTGATAGTTCCTAAGTCCAACCCTACTCATAAATGTCTTTAGATTGCACATGTGAACCTATTGTTGTTTCCTTTTGTGTTTCACTAATTCGAGTTGGCTTTTACTCTCCTGCTGGCACTTGGAATATAAGGCTAAATGAAGCACAGCCCCTGTCCTCAAGGAATCCCCTTTTATGGAGAAGGCAGAAGCATACATATCATAAGCAGTCACAATTTCAGTAACAGAAGTATGTCCTGGACAATGAGTTGCACCATGAAAACCGCTCTTCTAATCTGATCACCACCTCTGGACTCCTCCTTTGTGATGATTACAGAGTTGTCTGGTGGCTGAGTATGACTATAAGGAATATCAGCTAGCGTTTATTTTGCTTTGTCTCCATGCCACCTGGAATTTCCTCTGGCATGAGACGTTTTAATAAATGATGAAGATTTTGCAGGTAGCACAGGACTTTCTTTCTGGGAGTAAGAGTAGGTGAGTGACCACTTCCTTGGTGGTCCAGTGGCTAAGAAATCTGCCTAACATTGCAGGCTACATGGGTTTGACCCCTGGCCCGTGAAGATTCCACATGCTGTGGGGCAACTAAGCCCGTCTGCCACAACTACCGAAGTCCGCGCGCTCTAGAGCCTATCCTCTGTAACAAGAGAAACCACCACAGTGAGAAGCCCAAGCACTGCAACTAGCATAGCCTCCCCTCGTTGCATCTAGACAAAACTTGCACATAGCAATGAAGACCCAGTGCAGCCAAGAATAATACATAAATAAATAATTTAAAAAAAAAGAGTAGCTGAGGACCGACCTCCCCAAAGTTCTGTGATAGAGGTCCTTAACTTAAAGTCTATAGACCCCAGGAGGCATTCACAGGTAGGTTAAAAGAATTACCTTCTGTAGCATTATGCATCATTTCCAGGCTACATGTTTTTCAAGGTATGGGAAGAGAATCTATAGCTTTTAAAAGATTCTCAAAGGATGCTCTACAAGGAGGTCATGTGAAAGAACTCCCAAGATGCGTTGAAGTGGCTGTGGGGAAGAATGCTAAAAGAATTAGATGGTTGGATGGCATCACTGACTCAATGGATTTGAGTTTGAGTAAGCTCTCTGAGTTGGTCATGGACAGGGAAGCCTGATGTGCTGCAGTCCATGGGGTCACAAAGAGTTGGACTTGACTGAATGACTGAACTGCTTCTTGTGAAGACAGAAAAATATGAAACTTAAAACCACAGGTCATGAAATCAGATTGAATCCAAGCTTCGCCCTGAGAAATATCTTTGTTGATAATGGTTACAATGGTGAAAAGTGAGATGGAGGCTTGCTATCCTGAGAGGCATGAAAACCATGCACCCAAGTCTCTTTGACTCAGTTCTGCAGATATGGTGGATCTTTGATGGGTTAAGAATGGATCTCAAGTTCTACCCTGAGCTCTGCCACACAGTAATTACTTGGCTTTTCAAGCCTTAGCTCCTTCATCTTTCAGCAACATCTCTCCCATTATCTCTGCAAGATAGTGTGTTTATGCACTTAGCGCAATGTCTAAAACAGGAGTTAGTGCTTAGTAAAGGTTTGCGGCTACTGGTTTGTGCACACGAAGTACCCAGTAAGTTAACTGCTCTTCTGAAGCCTTTTCTGACCACTTTAGTGCCTTCCTGTGGTCTTTTACAGCATTTGTGATTTCTCTCTCATTCACACTGTACCTGTATTGATCAGTGTGTGTGTGTGTGCCTGCGCATGTACGTTGTATTTTCTCAGACAGGTTACATTCCCTATAAGTCTGCTTTTACTTTTGATCTTCAAAGAAGGCACAATCTACCATCAAGCACATAGTCCTTGGTAACTTACTGGAGTAGGGAGTGCTCTCTGATCACTTGAAAGTTTCCTTTCTGTCCTCTTCTGTTGACTTTAAAGAAAGGGGACTTTCTTAAAAAGTACACTTTCTCCTCCCTTCATGCTTGGAGAAGGCCTCTGTGCACAGAGGGAGCTCCAGATAAGCCAAGTGAATGCCTCTTGGCTTGCTAATACCTTGCGTGATGAAGTACCTAATCCATGAATCTATTTCCTCCAGATTCGGGGTCCAACTAAAATGGCTCTGGAATAAATAGCCCATCTCTGTGATCTTTTCAGAGAGAGGAATTTCATTACACCCTTTACTGAATCCTGAGCTCTTTCTTGACTTTTTCATCTATAAAATGAGAACCATAATGATCCTAGGTAAGTTTGTGAGAAGACTGGGCCAATTTCTACAAATCACTTCTGGCTGTGGCATCATATGGGAGGGCCTAGCTCTCAGCATTAGCAACACGGAGCGTTGCTGGCAGTCTTCCTTAGGGTTTACCTTCACTTCTGGTTTAGTCGCTTTGAAATTTGTCAGTGATTGAAGTTTTCTAGGTGGAAATCCCGTGGTGTTTCAGTCCCAAGAATTTTTTTTTTCCCAGATCCTCGAGAAAATGATTTCTTTAGCTCTCAGATTTAATTTCACATCTTTTGGGAGCCCTTGCTGACCTCCCGGTTACACATGATCAGGGTGCCTTCATGGTTCTTATCACAGTTTGGAAATAGTCATCGATTTGTCTGATTGCCTGGTTACAGTCTGCTTTCTCCATTATCCTGTGAGCTTGACTGGCTCAGGATGATTTTGCTCAGTGGTGTCTGGTACACAGTAGGTATTCAGTAAACCTTTGTTCAGTAGCGAATCAGTGAAGAGAAATGTTCTTTGTTGGTGAGGAAACAGAGAAGGACCTGATTCTTGTGAAACTGGGAAAGGCTTGTTGGTTTTCCTACATACTTCCTTGGAAGGCCTGTCTTCTCATTGATAACCAGGGAGACAGGCCAGCAGATTACTCTCAAATGCAGCTGGTCTGAAACTGAGGGAAACAACATCTTGCTGACACATGTCTCTAAGTTCTTGGAAATGCTCAAGTCCATGCATTAAACCTCATAAATAGTATCTGATGAGACAAGCATGGATTTGGATCAAACAGGAAAGGAGTCAGGAGGCAGCTTCTAGAATGTGAAGGAAATTACATGGCTCTTTCTTTAGGATGGCTGTGTCTAGACAGGCTGCAATGCAGACTGTAGCCACACAGAATAACGTCCCTGTTGGACCATCAACAAATACCTGTGGTGTCCAGAGACTGCCTCTGTTTTTTAGTCCTTATAAATTGTATCTCAGATGGATTTCTGGGGGTCTCATCTGACTCATTTCCCCTTTGTCTTTTCTTCTTACATGTTTTCTATTCTCATATCTTTTCTATTCACCAGCTGTCCCCTGAGGAGCCCAGCTCTTTCCTGACTAGTTCCAAGGCCTTTGAGATTCTGAGTATGTTTCTTCACTTGATTCTGAAGGACCTGTTCAGGTCACTAGAGTGCTGCTATAGTTCCTTTGGGCTTCCCTGGTGGCTCAGAGGGTAGAGAATCTGCCTGCAGTGTGCGAGACCTGGGTTTGATCCCTAGGTCTGGAAGATCCCCTGGAGAAGGGAATAGCTGCCCAAGCAGTATTTTTGCCTGGAGAATTCCATGGACAGAGGAGCCTGGCTGGCTACAATCCAAGAGGTTGCAGAGTTGGACAAGACTGAGTGACTAACACTTTCACACAGTTTTCAGATTGTTTAGGGTGGAGCAGCCTCAAGACAAAAAGCCTTTGTTTTGCTGGTTTTGTCCGCTTTCATAACATGATTTTGCTGAAATAATCTGCAAGCAAAGTCTGTGTCCCTTTACTCTGTCTACCGCCTGGAGGCTATATGCTTAGAATAGTGTTTCCCAAGTTGTATTTCGTGGAATATCAGTTTTAGGATGCATTTACTTATTCAGTCTTCAACACATAATTAACATTTACCATGTGCTGGGTTCTGTGCTAACCACTGCCAATAAATGGGTGAAAAATGTCATGGGCCCCCTTCTTGTGGAGCTTACCATTTAATGAGGAGACAGCTGTTAATAAAGTGATCAGACAACTATGTGTGAAATTTTCATGAGGTAAATTTCACACATGAAAAGTGCTGTGAGAGCATATAGTCGATGGTACAGGTTGGCACTGTTTTTTCTTTAAGGAGCCAGATAGGAAATCTTTTTGCTTCTGTGGGCCAAATGGTCTTTAATCCAGCTAGGAAATTCTGCTGTCGCAGTATAAAAGCAGTCACAGACGACACATAAATGAGCATGGCTGTGTCCCAGTACAATTTGAGGAATACTGAAATTTGAATCTCATGTGATTTTTGAATGTCACAAAATACTATTTTTCATTTGATAGTTTTGAACCTCTTAAAAATGTGAAAACTATTCTTAGCTTGTGGGTTACACAAAATAGGCAGTGGACTGCATTTGGCTCATGGGCAAAAAGGACTTGTCAACTCTTCCTCTCGGGGTTAGGGAAGCCTTTCCTGGAGGAGAAATGTTTGCTCTGAGATCTGAAATCCGAGTAGGATATCTGGGGAAGGTGGGGAAAGAGGTGGTGGTGTTAATGATGGTGGAGGCTAGTAGGCTGGAACCACTTCAGTATGTCAGTGGTGTTGCAGATAAAACAATGTGCGTTGTGCATTGCACTCAGTCATGTCCTACTCTTTGTGACCCCATGGACCATTCTCCATGGGATTCTCCAGGCAAGAGTACTAGAGTGGGTTGCCATCTCCTACTCCAGGGGATCTTCCCAACCCAGGGATCGAACCTGTGCCTCTTGTGCCTCCTGCATCTTCTGCATCGATTGGCAGGCGGATCACTGCCTGCCACCTGGAAAGTGGTACCACTGTGCCACCTGGAAGGCCCCAAATAAAAGCGTATCCATGGTTATGTAAGGGAAACACCAATCCTTTAAAGATTCTGAGACATTACAACAGCAGAAGAAATGTATTTGATTTTGCTTTAACCAGTGTTTCCCAAACCTGTTTATCCATAGCACTGTTCTTGGACTGGACACCCACTAACACATAGGGACCACATTTTTGGAAATGCAATTCTAGGGAGTCTTTGGCTATAAAGGAACTTCAGAATATACCTGAGTACCTTTCACCAAGAAATTTATCCATGCAAACGACTCTAGAGTCCAGGTAGTACTTTCATGGGGATATTTCTGAGAATTTGTGTCTCTTGACTGAGGGATCTTTTAGGCTAGGGTTTGACATAACTGTTCTTGCAAATAGCTTCATGTGAACTTGCCTGGGGGCAATGGGTTGAACTATATGGCTCCCAGAGGCCCCCGTCTGCCACTTAATGATGGCATTATAACTGCAAGAGAATTGAATGTAGTTTACCAAATGCTCAGTGGGGAAAACAATAACAATAGATATTTAGCTGGTGATGACATACAGCTCCTCTGGAGAGCTGTGAGAACCTATTGATTCTCACTTCATAAAATGCTTATTTGAAAACTCATAATATCTGTAAGAGTTTGCCAAATGCTTTTCCATTAATGTGGTTTCTTCTCCCAGAGCACCCAAGTGAAAAGTGGAAAAATTTGTCCTACATCTATATGTCCCCAAATATTTAGACATTTGAGTTGATTAGGTATTTAATTAGATAGTAGGTTGAAGTTTTCACCATTTATCCAGCATTTTGGCAATTTGCATCCTTCTCTTTAAATGTGCACACAGATAGTTTGCTGTTGCTTTTTGAAACAAGACAGTGTCTTCCATCTAATTCTTTAAAAATTCTCTTCTTTACTAAAGCCAGAGAAAAATGAAAAGAATTATTTTAATTGGAGATTAATTGCTTCCCAGTGTTGTGTTAGTTTCTGCTGTACAACACTATGAATCAGTTATAAGTATCCATATATCCCCTCCCTCTTGAGCCTCCCTCTAACCCCCCTTTAATTTTTAAATTAAAAAATTTTTTTAATGTGGAATATACCAAAGGTATGCAAGACAAAGACATTCCACTCAGTGGTTTCCCATAGGCCAGAAACTTGGAGTGCAGCCCAGATGAAGACACTGTCAGGGCCCTGCAGCCCCTCTTATGGCCCACCCGTCATTCCCTCCTGCTCTACCCTGAGTTTTAAGGTAAGGTGGTCATCACTTTCTTGATTCATTTTTACCACCTAAACATATCTAAGGAACCACTTTCCTCTACACTGAAATATATACCTGTAATTAAATGCAGAAAGGAGAAGCCGTCCTCACTGCTAGTTTTGAACAGTCTTGTCTTTCTCTCTTTGNACCCTCCCCCCCGCCCTTTCTAGGTCATCTCAGAGCACTGAGCTGAGCTCCCTGTGCTATACAGCAGCCCCGACTAGCTGTCTCTTTACACATGATATTGTATATATGTTAATGCTAGTCTTTCAGTTCATCCCACCTGTTCCTTTCCCCTCTGTGTCCGCAAGTTCATTCTGAACATCCACATATTGATCCTTACCCTGCAAATAGGTTCAGAGGCGTTTTTGAAAAGCACTTTTGGATTGGCACTTGTCAAAGCATCTTCACCTCTTGGTCTGGGACTGCTTTCCTGTGGCAGCTACGTGTTGGGAATCAGGGCAAGTCCTAATAAATTTTGCTGTTGGCTTGTCTAGGAAGCCAATTAACACCATGAAGTAGAGCATTCAAGATAAGTAGCTGAAGCTACGACTAAGTAACTAAGTTTCCTCTCTTTTCTGCCTCAGTCTCTTTCTTTTATTTCTGTCGGTGTCTTTTTATTTGCCATACCTCAGCCTGGGATCAAAACAGGAGAGAAATAAATACACGCTGAGAGCCTCTGCTCCCTTGTGCAGGCCTGTTGCTGAGGTAAATAAGTGATTCGGGTGAGTCTGCAGTACTTTGCCATTATACTTGGAGAGGAAGCTGCATTCATTACATATCAGAGCAATTTGCTGTAAACGGTGTCTTTATCTCATTTCCTCTAGTCGAGTTTAAATCCTCAGTTGGCATCTATGTACGTCTTGCTTAAAGCCGTAGAACACTGAGGCTGAAAGGGACTTAGACAGATTTTTACTCTGGGCTTTCTTACTCTCAGAGGAGGAAACCGAGGTACTGAAATAGTGGCAGAGCCGAAGCTAAGTCCCACACTCTTACTTGGGTCCCTTTTTGGTCCAGCTTCTGTTTGCCACCCAGCACCTGCTGTCCTGACGCGTTGCTGATGTCCTCTTTTGATTTAATGTAGACAATGACCTGACAGGACTTAATTTTAAGACACAAGAGGGTCTCCCTCCTGATAGAACACAACAATGATGTGCTTCCTTCCCCGCTGAAGGAGAGATGGGCTAATTTTTATGGGAAGCAGCAATAGGATATGGTGTTGGACTAAGTGGAGAGAAGAGTGTGGGAATGGGGACGGGTACTCTTTTACAGTCGCCAGATATATAGAGTCTCATAAACAAACTGAGCACAGGTAATAAAGAAACTGCTTTTGCTCTCTTTGTGTATATGGCTGGAGGGAAAGGTAAGCAGTAAGGAATTTATGTGAATTGGTGACGGAGCTTCTTTACAAGCTTGTTTTACAGGGCATCTGTGTAAGGTGAGGCAGTAACAGGTAGGGCTAAGTCAGTTGCAAAGGTACAGCTTAGTTTAGGCTCTTCTTAAAGAAGTTTAATTGAGAAGTGGGTAAAGCACTTAATTTGTATGAGGTTTTGCTCACTGAGGAGCTTTAGTTTGAGAGAGTTGGTGCCCATTTATCATAAAGCACTTGTGAGCATTCTCTGTATATGATACTATGTCAGAAACTTTGGGGGTACATGAAAAACAAACCCCTGTCTCCAGATAGCTTAAATTAATTGGTGATTATTCAACATGGACTTATGCACAGAATGGCCAGATAAAATACAAGATACCAAGATAAATAGCAAATAATTTTTAAAATTATAAACATGTCCCAAATATTGCATAGGGCATGTTGGGGGTCCTGGATTATTACTTGGTAAAATCTGGCAATTTATTCAGGGGTGGGTAACTGGAAGTTTTTGATGAAGCTCAAAGATTTTTTATTAAGACTGGAATGGATCTTTGAGATAGTTCCAAGCCTTTTAGTTTAGATGAAGAGAACTTAGTCTTAGAGAAGATAAGTGAGTTACCCTGGTTCACATAGCTGGCAAGTGACTGAGTTTGGGTCTCTGTTTTCTAATTCTTAGTTTAATGTTGCACACTGACTTAATTAGTAGAAAGAGCATCATGGACTGGTATGTTCAAGAAAGCTCCAGAAAGGAAGTGAGATTTTGGCTATTTTTTTGGGGGGGGGGAGGGTACTGTGCTTTGAATCAAGGTAGAATGGTTTGGGGGAAGGCCTTCTGATGGAAGGGAAGATCTAAACAAAGGTAGGAATATACTTTTGTTTAATGAAGAAATGGAAAAGATGCCACTGTGGTACATAAATCAGTCATTAGACTGATGGAGTTTTTTTTGGGGGGGGAAATGAAAACAGAGACTATTGAAAAGGTAGATTAGATAGGAGTTAGATTTTATCACACCTTGGCTACAAGTTTAAGGGTTTGGATATTATTTGAATGCCATAGGAGGGACTACTAAAGGTTTCTGAGTAGACAAATCAGCTGTTTGTCAATGGCAAAAAATTTTTTGAAAGAGAGCTGTTATAAGAATTTGAATACCAATTTTTAGAAGTGTTAATTTACCCACTCCAGTACTCTTGTCTGGAAAATCTCATGGACGGAGGAGCCTGGTAGGCTGCAGTCCATGGGGTCGTGAAAAGTCGGACACGACTGAGTGACTTCCCTTTCACTTTTCGCTTTCATGCATTGGAGAAGGAAATGGCAACCCACTCCAGTGTTCTTGCCTGGAGAATCCCAGGGACGGGGGAGCCTGGTGGACTGCCGTCTCTGGGGTTGCACAGAGTCGGACACGACTGAAGCGACTTAGCAGCAGCAGCAGCAGCAGTGTTAATTTACCATTCCGGTAGCTAAAATGATCACACAGACAATTTTCACTTCTCCTGGGGAGGAAGAATAGCAACATCCTAATTCCCTTCAGAAAAATGAACTAATAGTGGGGCATGATAGGGATTTTTCCACTATGATTATGATCACAATTCTGGTCAGAGAGGCTGAAATTGAGAACTTCTGGCTAGGTTTTGTGTGTGTGTGTTTGTGTGTGTGTGTTTATGTACCAACTGAAGTAACCACATGAAGCTTCCAAAGCATCATAATCCAAGGGACAGATAAAAATCCTTGTCATGAAGAACTCTGAATTCCATACCAAATGAATATCTCAGTGATTGCTCTGATGAGCAGATGTGGTCCTGTCTGAAATTCTTGGAGTAAAGATATTGGTGGGGAGAAATTAGAGTTAATGGACAGGTTTGGGAGGTCTGTTGGCAGGAACAATATAAAAAGCCAGTGCGAGCGTGCATGCTAAGTTGCTTCAGCTGTGTCCAACTCTGTGCAACCCTATGGACTGTAGTCTGCCAGGCTCCTCTATCCATGGGACACTCCAGGCAAGAATATAGGAGTGGATTGCCATGCCTTCCTTCAGGGAAAAAGCCAGTGACACTTGGGTAAGTCTGATTGACTTGGTAGCTAGGAAATAGGTTTTCTGCACTTGTGAGTAGGATTTCGTTAGGCTTGGAAAAGTAGGAGAATCCCCTGTAAAATGGCAGACCAACATAGTTTCTGACCCAGTCCCAGATGGTCCAAGGCTTATTAACCTTTAGGAATGTGAGGAGCAGACTGACCTAAGGTACAAGGAGAAGCCTAGTGTCTAGGAGACATCACTAAGGAGAAGGAGTTTTCATCAAAGTTTTCTTTTTAAATTAATTTATTTTAATTAGAGGATAATTACTTTAGAATATTGTGATGGTTTTTGCCATATATCATTATGAATTGGCCATAGGCATACACTTGTTTCCTGCCTTCCTCCGCACCCCATGCCTTCAGGTTGTTCCAGAGCACCAACTTTGGATGCCCCGTGTCATACATCAAACTCCCAATGGCTGTCTATTTTACACATGGTAATGTATATATATCTTTCAGTGCTGTTTCCTCAAATCATCCTACCCTCTCCTCCCACTGAGTCCAAAAGTTGTTCTTTTAAGTCTGTGTCTCCTTTGCTGCCCTGCATGTAGGGTTGTTGGTACCATCTTTCTCAATACCATATACATGATTTAATATATGATGTTTGTCTTTCTCTTTCTGACTTACTTCACTCTGTAATAGGCTCTAGGTTCATCCACCTCTTTAGAACTGACTGAAATGTATTCCTTTTTACAGTTGAATACTATTCCATTGTGGATATGTACCACCACTTCTTATCCATTCATCTGCTGAAGGATATCTTGGTTGCTTCCATATCCTAGCTATTGTAAGTAGTGCTGCAGCAAACATTGGGGAACATGTTTTTCAGTTCTAGTTTCCTTATAGAGAAATGGAAGATTCTTGCTTGCTTGGTGAGAGCAAAGGGCTGGCTACCTGGCAGTTGAGCAGAGGGGATGCCAATGGGGCATCCTGGGAATTGAGTTTGAAGTCTGAAGCAGCTAACTCAGATGACATCACAGGTTTCCTGTTGTGAACACAACTTCCCATCATCATCGTGTGATATTCAAACAGTAGATGGTCTGTATTTTCAGTTCTGTCCATCTCGTGGGATCTGTGCTCTGAGATTAAACCTTGCATGCCCAAATGAATTACTTTCTCTCTGGAAGAGTCCTGAATGGGCTAATGAAAGCAGGGGCCCTTTTGGGAACCAGAGATGTGAAAGGGTTCACCCATTAAATAGCTTTCAGCTTATGTTCCTTTCTATAAAAAAGTTGCCTCCTCTTAGTATTGGATCTGACATTAAGAGATAAACATAAGACACCCCATTGTTATGGAATGTCCCAAACCGAACTCCTGAGAGTTGGCATCTGCATGTTATTACTTAGGGCACATAATTCTTTTATGGGTCCTCACTTAGTAAAGCATTCACATTTACATTCACAGCTCATTAGGTTGCTTGTGAATTTGATTTGAACATTTTAAGTGGGATTGTTTTTAATCTTTGGAGGCACCATAAACCCACAGTCATGCTCAACTACCGCAGACTGTAGGAAGAAAAACCATAAAACTGGTTTGTTTTGCTTCCTAGGAGAAGTCTTGTAAGGCAAAGGCTGAACTGACCATGAATATTCTAGGGGGGAATTTTTTTTTTCTTTTTCTTTCTGAACCCAAGGTTTATGGGGTGATCAAAAGTAAAGTTACTTGAAACTCTGACGGAGAAAGAATGAATTTAAACATGACTTTTGAATTGTTATAAAAATCATAAAATAGCAGATCTTTCAACCAGATGTTTAATTTTAAAGTAGCAAACATTGCAGACTTTCTAGAGACTGTCAATGGTTTGAAAAACCAATTCAGTCTCTTCCCTTGGGCTCTCACAC
>SJYA01003066.1:123444-201824 GCA_006410615.1 Neotragus moschatus | reverse complement strand
GGAGGAGCCTGGTAGGCTGCAGTCCATGGGGTCGTGAAAAGTCGGACACGACTGAGTGACTTCCCTTTCACTTTTCGCTTTCATGCATTGGAGAAGGAAATGGCAACCCACTCCAGTGTTCTTGCCTGGAGAATCCCAGGGACGGGGGAGCCTGGTGGACTGCCGTCTCTGGGGTTGCACAGAGTCGGACACGACTGAAGCGACTTAGCAGCAGCAGCAGCAGCAGTGTTAATTTACCATTCCGGTAGCTAAAATGATCACACAGACAATTTTCACTTCTCCTGGGGAGGAAGAATAGCAACATCCTAATTCCCTTCAGAAAAATGAACTAATAGTGGGGCATGATAGGGATTTTTCCACTATGATTATGATCACAATTCTGGTCAGAGAGGCTGAAATTGAGAACTTCTGGCTAGGTTTTGTGTGTGTGTGTTTGTGTGTGTGTGTTTATGTACCAACTGAAGTAACCACATGAAGCTTCCAAAGCATCATAATCCAAGGGACAGATAAAAATCCTTGTCATGAAGAACTCTGAATTCCATACCAAATGAATATCTCAGTGATTGCTCTGATGAGCAGATGTGGTCCTGTCTGAAATTCTTGGAGTAAAGATATTGGTGGGGAGAAATTAGAGTTAATGGACAGGTTTGGGAGGTCTGTTGGCAGGAACAATATAAAAAGCCAGTGCGAGCGTGCATGCTAAGTTGCTTCAGCTGTGTCCAACTCTGTGCAACCCTATGGACTGTAGTCTGCCAGGCTCCTCTATCCATGGGACACTCCAGGCAAGAATATAGGAGTGGATTGCCATGCCTTCCTTCAGGGAAAAAGCCAGTGACACTTGGGTAAGTCTGATTGACTTGGTAGCTAGGAAATAGGTTTTCTGCACTTGTGAGTAGGATTTCGTTAGGCTTGGAAAAGTAGGAGAATCCCCTGTAAAATGGCAGACCAACATAGTTTCTGACCCAGTCCCAGATGGTCCAAGGCTTATTAACCTTTAGGAATGTGAGGAGCAGACTGACCTAAGGTACAAGGAGAAGCCTAGTGTCTAGGAGACATCACTAAGGAGAAGGAGTTTTCATCAAAGTTTTCTTTTTAAATTAATTTATTTTAATTAGAGGATAATTACTTTAGAATATTGTGATGGTTTTTGCCATATATCATTATGAATTGGCCATAGGCATACACTTGTTTCCTGCCTTCCTCCGCACCCCATGCCTTCAGGTTGTTCCAGAGCACCAACTTTGGATGCCCCGTGTCATACATCAAACTCCCAATGGCTGTCTATTTTACACATGGTAATGTATATATATCTTTCAGTGCTGTTTCCTCAAATCATCCTACCCTCTCCTCCCACTGAGTCCAAAAGTTGTTCTTTTAAGTCTGTGTCTCCTTTGCTGCCCTGCATGTAGGGTTGTTGGTACCATCTTTCTCAATACCATATACATGATTTAATATATGATGTTTGTCTTTCTCTTTCTGACTTACTTCACTCTGTAATAGGCTCTAGGTTCATCCACCTCTTTAGAACTGACTGAAATGTATTCCTTTTTACAGTTGAATACTATTCCATTGTGGATATGTACCACCACTTCTTATCCATTCATCTGCTGAAGGATATCTTGGTTGCTTCCATATCCTAGCTATTGTAAGTAGTGCTGCAGCAAACATTGGGGAACATGTTTTTCAGTTCTAGTTTCCTTATAGAGAAATGGAAGATTCTTGCTTGCTTGGTGAGAGCAAAGGGCTGGCTACCTGGCAGTTGAGCAGAGGGGATGCCAATGGGGCATCCTGGGAATTGAGTTTGAAGTCTGAAGCAGCTAACTCAGATGACATCACAGGTTTCCTGTTGTGAACACAACTTCCCATCATCATCGTGTGATATTCAAACAGTAGATGGTCTGTATTTTCAGTTCTGTCCATCTCGTGGGATCTGTGCTCTGAGATTAAACCTTGCATGCCCAAATGAATTACTTTCTCTCTGGAAGAGTCCTGAATGGGCTAATGAAAGCAGGGGCCCTTTTGGGAACCAGAGATGTGAAAGGGTTCACCCATTAAATAGCTTTCAGCTTATGTTCCTTTCTATAAAAAAGTTGCCTCCTCTTAGTATTGGATCTGACATTAAGAGATAAACATAAGACACCCCATTGTTATGGAATGTCCCAAACCGAACTCCTGAGAGTTGGCATCTGCATGTTATTACTTAGGGCACATAATTCTTTTATGGGTCCTCACTTAGTAAAGCATTCACATTTACATTCACAGCTCATTAGGTTGCTTGTGAATTTGATTTGAACATTTTAAGTGGGATTGTTTTTAATCTTTGGAGGCACCATAAACCCACAGTCATGCTCAACTACCGCAGACTGTAGGAAGAAAAACCATAAAACTGGTTTGTTTTGCTTCCTAGGAGAAGTCTTGTAAGGCAAAGGCTGAACTGACCATGAATATTCTAGGGGGGAATTTTTTTTTTCTTTTTCTTTCTGAACCCAAGGTTTATGGGGTGATCAAAAGTAAAGTTACTTGAAACTCTGACGGAGAAAGAATGAATTTAAACATGACTTTTGAATTGTTATAAAAATCATAAAATAGCAGATCTTTCAACCAGATGTTTAATTTTAAAGTAGCAAACATTGCAGACTTTCTAGAGACTGTCAATGGTTTGAAAAACCAATTCAGTCTCTTCCCTTGGGCTCTCACACTGCCTGGTAATGAGCGCTGTTGGTCTTTAGCAAGGCAGTCGCTACCAGCAGTACATTTGGAAGTGCATCATCTAATGAAAAATTTTTTGAGGGAAGACAGATACATTTTGCAATTTATTCATGGTGCCAGGTGTTCCTTAACTGTGCACTTTGGGGCTTGAGTTAAGTGCCTGCAGTTTTACTTTTTCATGGGAAAAATATAGAAGGAGAGGTTTACTGTTTTACTATGCTTGACAAAAGCAGTTCCTCCTTGAGTCTCTGCAGGCATGCCTGATATCAAATTCAAATATAATCTCGAGGAGACCTTTCTCTGCCTTGATACTTCAGTGTGGGTGTTGGTTAGTGTGGGATGTATGTGGAGCAGGTACAAATTGTAGTCTTAATTTTCAACAGAGTAGAAAAGGCCAGTTAATCCCTTGCAACCTTGGAAATAATTTGTTAGTTTTGATTAGTTAGTATCTGTTCGGGTAGTCATATGGTTGGGGATGTACTTGGAAAAATGCTCTATGAAGTTTCTTGTGTAAAAGCAGTGCTCTTTTGGCATTTTTTACTAAGATAACTTATAGGATGGTTATTAAGAAAATGAGGAAGAGGAATTGGAGAAGGTAGTGTTAACCCAGGGACCCATCTGTTTTGCATTAGACTGAAACATCAGCCGTCAGACCATGAGACACAGCTAGAAGGAGTCAAAGTAGAGTCTTTTTCTGCCCTCTTTCCCCACTTGACTCTCAGTGTAGTCCATACCCTCTGCCCAGGCCTGCCCTATGGAGCAGTTTTCAGCTGCATTTTTGCCTTTTATTGCTCTCATGCCCTCGTCCTTGCTCTGAATCTGGTTCCTTTAGCTCCTGGATCTGGACATAATCCTCTGATAATTCTAATTTTCCACCCGTTCCAAAACCCTAGCTAGCTTTCCCAGTCAACCCTAATGATTTCCTTCCCATAGGACTAGTTGCTATCCAGGCAGCTCTGGAAGAGTCACCAAGATATTGGAGCTTCCCAGACTCAATCTAGGGGTTACAACTGAGACTTGCACCCCTTTCAGTTTAGTTCAATTCAGTCACTGAGTCATGTCCGATTCTTTGCGACCTCATGGACTGCAGCACACCAGGCCTCCCTGCTGGAGTTTACCAAAACTCATGTCCATTGAGTCGGTGATGCCATCCAACCATCTCATCCTGTGTCATCCCCTTCTCCTCCCACCTTCAATCTTTCCCAGCATCAGGGTCTTTTCAAATGAGTCAGCTCTTCGCATCAGGTGGCCAAAGTATTCGAGTTTCAGCTTCAATATCAGTCCTTCCAATGAACACTCAGGACTGATCTCCTTTAGGATGGACTGGTTGGATCTCTTTGCAGTCCAAGAGACTCTCAAGAGTCTTCTCCAACACCACAGTTCAAAAGCATCAATTCTTTGGTGCTCAGCTTTCTTTATAATAAGCCCAGCTCTTACATGCATACATGACTACTGGAAAAACCATAGCCTTGACTAGATGGACCTTTGTTGGCAAAGTAATGTCTCTGCTTTTTAATATGCTCTCTAGGTTGGTCATAACATTCCTTCCAAGGAGTAAGCATCTTTTAATTTCATGGCTTCAGTCACCATCAAGAGCGATTTTGGAGCCCCCCAAAATAAAGTCAGCCACTGTTTTCCACTGTTTCCCCATTTATTTGCCATGAAGTGATGGGACCAGATGCCATGATCTTAGTTTCCTGAATGTTGAGTTTTAAGCCAACTTTTTCACTGTCCTCTTTCATTTTCATCAAGAGGCTATTTAGTTTTTCTTCACTTTGCACCCCTATATGGTAGGTTATTTTTCCTTTTAGAAATGCAGCTACTTCAGTGAGGGATTGCTATGGTCTGAATGTTTGTGTCCCCCACAAATTCATATGTTGAGATCCCAATCCCCAAACATGGTGGTATAAGGAGGTGGGGACTTTGGGAGGTGATGAGGTCATGAGGGTGGAATGGGATTTGTGGCTTATAAAAGAGGCTCCAGAGCACCTCCTACCTTGTGAGGACACAGCAAGAAGGCACTGCTATGAACCAGGAAGAGGGCCTTCATCAGAATATGATCATGCTGGCAGCTTGATTTTGGACTTCCTAGCCTCCAGACCTGTGGGGAATACATTTCTGTTGTTTATAAACCACCTGGTCTGTGATATTTTTTCATAGCAGCCTGAACAGACTGAGACACGGATTCTTAGTGTTAGAGACCTCCCAGGTTCTGGAAAATGCTAAAATTACAATTTCTATTTCAGTTATATTTTAAACCCTAGAAATTAACCATCTACTAAGGGGAACGTGGAAGGAACAAGTGAGTTTGGCTGTGGAAAATGGTGGGTTAGGGTGCAGTCATGCACTTCTACTCTAGCAGGTGCCATTCCCAAGATTCAAATGTGAATGACGTCCCTAGAGTTGTGTTATGTGGCAGTCCGAAGGGTCTTAGCTTCCTAGATGGCACTAGTGGTAAAGAACTCACCTGTCAATGCAGGAGATAATAAGAGATGCAGTTTTAATCCCAGGGCTGGGAAGATCCCCTGAAGGAGAGCATGGTAACCCATCCCCTATTCTTGCCTGGAGAATCCCTTGGACAGAGGAGCCTGGCAGGCTATAGTCCCTCGGGTTGCAAAAGAGTCGGGCATGACTTAGCTAATAAACAACACCACCTACTTGAAAATAAGGAACTGGATCAACTATAACCATTTAACCCAAGCTAGACCACTCAGAACCAGCGCCCCGGAAATGTGAAGGAGGACAGGAAAGAGTCAGTCTTTGTTGTCTGAGAGAGTAATTTGAGAACCCAAGATGTAAGGGCAACCATCTTCTCCCAGCCACATGGACAACTGAGTGGCAGAAAGTGTTGGTCTTCTCAGAAAGGAGGAAAAAACAGGTGTGTAAAAAGAATCAGAGAGTAAAACTGATGCATAATTGCTGGCTGGGTTTTTAAGACCCTGCTACATCTTTGCCTCTAGGGGATCTTAAACATTCTTGTATCTTCTTAATAAACTCTCATGTTTTGTCTCAGCCAACTCAAGTTAGATTTTTTCTTCCCTCAGTCAAGGCATTAAGGGGTTTTGTGATGCATTTTCAAATGTAAAGATTGTTTCCCATAGGTTTAAGTATAGCCCAAATGCTCTTCCACCTCATAGGAGAAGATCTCTGTATTGTAAAATAATAAGGAATGGTGGTCTTTTTCTGACAGTTTTGATCAGAAGCCCAGGATTTCTAGCTATGCCACTGTCTCTTCTTATTCTCTCTCAAGGTAATAAGCATCCCAAACTCAGCCTCGGTCTCCATGGTGACCAGGAGTCCCCAATAACATCTGCCTGGTGGGGGCCAGACAGCGTCCATGGCCGCAGACGTGTGCAGTATGCTGAATTAATGCGGTGGGGAAGCAGAAGGAAAGAAACCAGGCCGTTGAGGTTCCTTTTTATGCAATTAATGACTTTCATTTCCGCCTACCTTTTCACCAGTGCAGCAGAGCAAGGTGCAGAAAAGCCGCTACAGAAAATTAGCTATAATTTAGGTAATATCTCAAATGCCCTGTCAGTCACTTGATTATGTGATTGAAAGGAACATTTCATTTGGAGATTTGCAATTTCCTGGTGCTGTTGGCATTACACAATTACATTTCCTGTCATTTATCACACGTGGAATACCAAGACAAATTCGTTTCTCCTTACGTTTATCACATTACTGGGAAATACAGAGACGGATTTCACCACTTGCTTTACACCAAATGAGGTCCCTTCTTAACTGGGGACGTTCAGCAGCTTTTCGAAGATCTCTCTTGAACAGATTCTGCACCAAGAGGATTCCACCCCCCACCCTCGCCTTACTTTGAAATTGAGATTTTTCCCCTTAACTTCAGCACCGCCTTCCAAGAGGAGGAGCAGAGGCCTATCTGCTTTCTGCAGCAGGTTCAGCAAGTGAACTGAGAATGATGCCGCTGCCGAGCGACTGCCTTTTCCTTGGGAATCTGAACGCGGAGCGGCCAAGATGGGGCGTTTCAGCAGGAGGCCTAGTGAGAGCATTAGAAAGGTTTAAGTACTGACTTGCTGCAGTCATATTTAAAAAGCTACTCAAAACATTTAGCTTTTAAACAAAGGTAACTTAATATTTAATTTAGGAAGCAGGTAAAGAGCTGGTGGGGCCTTAAACAAATGAATTTTTCTTCAGGCAGTTTTCTTCAGCTCATGGACTGACCTAGATTTTCCTTTTCTCTATGAAGATAGTATTAAAAATAATTCATTCTCTGCCCCTTGGTTTAATAGGACCTTTAAGTAGTTTGAGTAGTTTGTATGTACCCGATGCCTACATCAGAAGCCTCTGCTTGTCAAACACACACATTTTCCCCAGCCCCAGCCAAAGCTTACAGAAACATACTATCTAGGGCTCGAGGAACCTACATTTTAGTGTATTGCTGCTGAAGCAAGCGCAGAAACCTACATTTTAAACAAATGCTAGAGGTNGTTTCCCCATTTATTTGCCATGAAGTGATGGGACCAGATGCCATGATCTTAGTTTCCTGAATGTTGAGTTTTAAGCCAACTTTTTCACTGTCCTCTTTCATTTTCATCAAGAGGCTATTTAGTTTTTCTTCACTTTGCACCCCTATATGGTAGGTTATTTTTCCTTTTAGAAATGCAGCTACTTCAGTGAGGGATTGCTATGGTCTGAATGTTTGTGTCCCCCACAAATTCATATGTTGAGATCCCAATCCCCAAACATGGTGGTATAAGGAGGTGGGGACTTTGGGAGGTGATGAGGTCATGAGGGTGGAATGGGATTTGTGGCTTATAAAAGAGGCTCCAGAGCACCTCCTACCTTGTGAGGACACAGCAAGAAGGCACTGCTATGAACCAGGAAGAGGGCCTTCATCAGAATATGATCATGCTGGCAGCTTGATTTTGGACTTCCTAGCCTCCAGACCTGTGGGGAATACATTTCTGTTGTTTATAAACCACCTGGTCTGTGATATTTTTTCATAGCAGCCTGAACAGACTGAGACACGGATTCTTAGTGTTAGAGACCTCCCAGGTTCTGGAAAATGCTAAAATTACAATTTCTATTTCAGTTATATTTTAAACCCTAGAAATTAACCATCTACTAAGGGGAACGTGGAAGGAACAAGTGAGTTTGGCTGTGGAAAATGGTGGGTTAGGGTGCAGTCATGCACTTCTACTCTAGCAGGTGCCATTCCCAAGATTCAAATGTGAATGACGTCCCTAGAGTTGTGTTATGTGGCAGTCCGAAGGGTCTTAGCTTCCTAGATGGCACTAGTGGTAAAGAACTCACCTGTCAATGCAGGAGATAATAAGAGATGCAGTTTTAATCCCAGGGCTGGGAAGATCCCCTGAAGGAGAGCATGGTAACCCATCCCCTATTCTTGCCTGGAGAATCCCTTGGACAGAGGAGCCTGGCAGGCTATAGTCCCTCGGGTTGCAAAAGAGTCGGGCATGACTTAGCTAATAAACAACACCACCTACTTGAAAATAAGGAACTGGATCAACTATAACCATTTAACCCAAGCTAGACCACTCAGAACCAGCGCCCCGGAAATGTGAAGGAGGACAGGAAAGAGTCAGTCTTTGTTGTCTGAGAGAGTAATTTGAGAACCCAAGATGTAAGGGCAACCATCTTCTCCCAGCCACATGGACAACTGAGTGGCAGAAAGTGTTGGTCTTCTCAGAAAGGAGGAAAAAACAGGTGTGTAAAAAGAATCAGAGAGTAAAACTGATGCATAATTGCTGGCTGGGTTTTTAAGACCCTGCTACATCTTTGCCTCTAGGGGATCTTAAACATTCTTGTATCTTCTTAATAAACTCTCATGTTTTGTCTCAGCCAACTCAAGTTAGATTTTTTCTTCCCTCAGTCAAGGCATTAAGGGGTTTTGTGATGCATTTTCAAATGTAAAGATTGTTTCCCATAGGTTTAAGTATAGCCCAAATGCTCTTCCACCTCATAGGAGAAGATCTCTGTATTGTAAAATAATAAGGAATGGTGGTCTTTTTCTGACAGTTTTGATCAGAAGCCCAGGATTTCTAGCTATGCCACTGTCTCTTCTTATTCTCTCTCAAGGTAATAAGCATCCCAAACTCAGCCTCGGTCTCCATGGTGACCAGGAGTCCCCAATAACATCTGCCTGGTGGGGGCCAGACAGCGTCCATGGCCGCAGACGTGTGCAGTATGCTGAATTAATGCGGTGGGGAAGCAGAAGGAAAGAAACCAGGCCGTTGAGGTTCCTTTTTATGCAATTAATGACTTTCATTTCCGCCTACCTTTTCACCAGTGCAGCAGAGCAAGGTGCAGAAAAGCCGCTACAGAAAATTAGCTATAATTTAGGTAATATCTCAAATGCCCTGTCAGTCACTTGATTATGTGATTGAAAGGAACATTTCATTTGGAGATTTGCAATTTCCTGGTGCTGTTGGCATTACACAATTACATTTCCTGTCATTTATCACACGTGGAATACCAAGACAAATTCGTTTCTCCTTACGTTTATCACATTACTGGGAAATACAGAGACGGATTTCACCACTTGCTTTACACCAAATGAGGTCCCTTCTTAACTGGGGACGTTCAGCAGCTTTTCGAAGATCTCTCTTGAACAGATTCTGCACCAAGAGGATTCCACCCCCCACCCTCGCCTTACTTTGAAATTGAGATTTTTCCCCTTAACTTCAGCACCGCCTTCCAAGAGGAGGAGCAGAGGCCTATCTGCTTTCTGCAGCAGGTTCAGCAAGTGAACTGAGAATGATGCCGCTGCCGAGCGACTGCCTTTTCCTTGGGAATCTGAACGCGGAGCGGCCAAGATGGGGCGTTTCAGCAGGAGGCCTAGTGAGAGCATTAGAAAGGTTTAAGTACTGACTTGCTGCAGTCATATTTAAAAAGCTACTCAAAACATTTAGCTTTTAAACAAAGGTAACTTAATATTTAATTTAGGAAGCAGGTAAAGAGCTGGTGGGGCCTTAAACAAATGAATTTTTCTTCAGGCAGTTTTCTTCAGCTCATGGACTGACCTAGATTTTCCTTTTCTCTATGAAGATAGTATTAAAAATAATTCATTCTCTGCCCCTTGGTTTAATAGGACCTTTAAGTAGTTTGAGTAGTTTGTATGTACCCGATGCCTACATCAGAAGCCTCTGCTTGTCAAACACACACATTTTCCCCAGCCCCAGCCAAAGCTTACAGAAACATACTATCTAGGGCTCGAGGAACCTACATTTTAGTGTATTGCTGCTGAAGCAAGCGCAGAAACCTACATTTTAAACAAATGCTAGAGGTGATTGTGTTAGGCACTAAAACAATCATTTACATTCCTGGTATAGAATAACTCAGGGAGAAACTTCTGATGCCCTGGCTATACCCTAGATTAAATCAGAATCTGTGGGAATAGGAATCAGGTGTCAGATGGTTTGAATACTCTCCAGGTGATTCCACTGTGCAGCCGTGCTTGCACTGAATTGTGGGAAAGTCACTAATAAGAAACAAGACACCTGGAGTCCGGGCCGCACAGGAGCATGCAAGATAGAGCTGGGTTCCTATAGCTGCGAGGATTTGGAGGCTGGGAAGAGCATGGCATCTCTGGTGCTCTCTGCAGTCTGAGGACAGCTGGTGCAGTCTCTTGGGGAGATGGGTCTGGTCAGGATCACATTTCTGGGAGCTGGAGCAAAAGCCAAGATGGTGAGTGTCAGTTGGGTCATTTGGACTTTTCTGCTTCTGTAGGTAGAGCTGGGAACCCTCCATTACTACAGACTCTGTTCTCAGTAGCCTGAGATGGAGGGCCTCTGACTCCAGGGAATTAGTGTCTCCAACTGGGCTGAGATGGGGAAAAGCCAGAATGAATAGCTACTGCTGTGTGCCACCTGAAATCTGAGAATCCTTTCATGGTCATGGGGCTCCCCAGAGCATTGGCACAGAGTCCCAAATCCTGATGTCTGGCGGACCTACCTGATAGCTACATGGACATCTGGTTGGGTGCACTGGATAAACAGTTTACCTCTCCTAGCCTCATAGTTTCTATCCTTTAATGGAATTGGTCTTAAGCTGGAAAGCAAGCAAGTCTCTAAAATACTTAAGATTCATATTAAATAAAAGCAAGACATTCTCTTTTTCATTGTCCACTGCCTTTAGGTACTCTATGTTAAAATGTGATTTAAATACGAACCCCTTACTCAATATTGTGGATTTCTGTGGCTTCTTGTTTTTGCTTAATTTCTCCACTCAGACACATCCTATCTGTGCTTTCAGGTTGAGGTCTTGGTTGACGCCAAATCAAGATCTTGGGACAAGCTGTATGTAATTGCTGTTATCCCTCTTACACTGGACTTGTCTCCAATCAGTTGCTTGCTTTTTCATTCATTCAGTAAACTTGTATCAAACTCTTACTATGTCTCAATCACTGTGCTAGATTTGGACGTGTGGGAATGAAAGGCACTACTTGCTATCAAATAGTTTGAAATATGATATGTGTTTAGGGGGAATAAGCAGAGTCTAAAACATTATTCTTTTAAATATTTGTTTGGAATAGACCGTATAGAGTAATAGCAAGCTTTATACTTTCCCAAGTGTTCTCATATATGATCTCATCTAATCACTGAACACATCCAGGAGGGAGCAGCATTTACACATTGGGGAAATCAAGGTTCCCACAAATGAAGTGAATAACTCCAGGTTGTGTTGTTAGTGAGTGACAGAGTCCCACTTACTGCCCCTCACTCCAGGTCTGATGAGCTTGCCACAGCCCCAGGGCCCAGCTGTCAAACACAACGTCCACACACACAGGCACACACACACACATCCCTTCAAATTTACCGATGTGAATGTTTAGTGGGTGATCATTACAGAGAGGTTCTTAGCAAGACATTCTGTACATCTTGCTAGCCAGCTTTCGAAGGGGGAATCTTTCCAGAGCTGAGGATAACAGATCTGGGTTTCTATTTCCCAAAGAGGTGGCAGTTAGGTGGCATCACCTGGGGTCCAGCCAAGGCTCAGTTTGGCCACCTGACCAGCAGCAGATCATAGAACCATTGCCAGAGGTGAAGTATGAACTTCCTCTCTCTGAAGTATATCACCCGCTGGTGAAGTAAAAGTAATTACTTATCCCTGCTAATTGAATCCTGAACTTTAAAATAGAGGTTCTGACTTAGGTTAATATGACATGGGCCAGTTTAAAATTTTAGCTTAAAGGGAAAAAAAAAAAATGGCAATGAATCTCAGTGCTTGGAATGCAGCGAGCTTAGTTTCTCAGGGCCAGAACTAATTTTCACAACTTCTGCAGGCACTGATTTCCTGCAGAACTGTTTTCAGCATGCCCTGCTTGTAACCTTGATAATGCAAAAGGGTTCCATTATTGTAAGGCAAAAAATTATTTCAGCCAGTTTCTACTGTGAGCTTTCCTCTCACTGAATTTCCTAAGCTTAGTTTTAGGGCTTTTTTTTTTTTGCTTTACAATGTTGTGTTAGTTTCTGCTGTATAATAAAATGAATCAGCTGGCTCAGAGAGTAAAGCGTCTGCCTGTAATGCAGGATACCTGGGTTCAATCCCTGGGTCAAGAAGATCCCCTGGAGAAGGAAATGGCAACCACTCCAGTACTCTTGCCTGGAAAATTCCATGGACGGAGGAGCCTGGTAGGCAGCAGTCCATGGGGTCGCAAAGAGTCAGATAGGACTGAGTGACTTCACTTCATCAGCTATATGTATACATATATCCCCTCCCTCCCATTCCACCCCATATCGCACCATCTAGGTCATCACAGAGCACCGAGCTGAGCTCCCTGTGCTAAACAGCAGCTTCCCACTAGCAGTCTATTTTACACATGGTGGTGTATGTCTGTCAATGCTACTCTCCCAATTCATCCCACCCTCTCTTTCCCCACTCTGGGTCCACCGTCCATTCTCTAATTCTGCATCTCTTGTCCTGTCCTGCGAATAAGTTCATCTGTACCATTTTTCTAGATTCCATATATATATATATAAACAGTATGGGGGTTCCTTAAAACACTAAAAATAAAATTACCATATGACCCAGCAATCTTACTCCTGCATATATACCCCAAGGAAACAATAGCTCAAAAAGACCCAAGCACCCCAACGTTCACTGAAGCGCTACTTAAAATAGCCATCAATGGGCATTTAGGTTGCTTCCATATCCTGGCTATTTTGAGTACTGCTTCAGTGAACATTGGGGTGCTTGTGTATTTTTGAGTTATCGTTTCCTTAGGGTATATATGCAGGAGTAAGATTGCTGGGTCGTATGGTAATCTTATTTTTGGTATTTTATGAAACCCCTATACTGTTTGCCATAGTGGTTTTATCAAGTTTACATCCCCACCAACAGTGCAAGAAGATTCTCTTTTCCTCTCCATCATTTATTATTTGTTGATTTTTTGATGATGGCCATTCAGACCGGTGTGAGGTGGTACCTCATTGTAGCTTTGATTTGCATTTCTCTAATGTGATGTTGAGCATCTTTTCATGTATTTGTTGACCATCTATATATCTTTGAAGAAATGTCTGTTTAGGTCTTTCACCCATTTGTTGATTGAGTTGTTTGTTTTTTGATATTGAGTCATGTGAGCTGCTTGCATATTTTGGAGATTAATCCTGTGTCAATTGTTTCATTTGCAAATATTTTCTCCCATTCTGAGGGTTATCTTTTTGTCTTGTTTATAGTTTCCTTTGCGGTGCAAAAGCTTTTATGTTTACTTAGGTCCCGTTTGTTTATTTTTGTTTTTATTTTCATTACTCTAGGAGGTGGGTTAAAAGGGCTCTGGCTGTGATTTATGTCAAAGAATATTCTGCCTATGTTTTCCTCTAAGAATTTTATAGTGTCTGGCCTTGCATTAGGTCTTTAATCCATTTTGAGCTTATTTTTGTGTATGGTGTTAGGAAGTGTTCTAGTTTCATTCTTTGACACGTAGCTGTCCAGTTTTCTTAGCACCACTTATTGAAGAGGCCATGTTTTCTCCATTGTGTATTCTTGCCTCCTTTGTCATATGTTTGTTGATCATAGGTGCATGGTTTATCTCTGACTTTCTATCCTGTTCCATTGACTTGTATTTCTGTTTTTGTGCCAGTACCATACTGTCTTGATGACTCTAGCTTTGTAGCAGAGTCGGAAGTCAGGGTGCCTGATTCCTTCAGCTCTGTTTTTCTTTCTCAAGATTGCTTGGGCTATTTGGGGTCTTTTGTGTTTCCATACAAATGAAAAAAAATTTTGTTCTAGTTCTGTGAAAAATGCCATTGGTAATTTGATATGGATGCATTGAATCTATAGGTTGCTTTGGGTAGAGTTGGTTTTAAAATTATTTTACTGTCTTTGAATAACAATAACTAACATCTATAGATTGCCTACCATGTATTGGGCATGGCTCTAAAACATTTATTAGAATTATCCTAAAAGATAGGTGTTATTTTCTCCACTCAGCAACTGGGTTAGCTGAGTCACAGAGAGGTTTAAGTAATTTGCCTAAAGTTGAAGACTAGAAAGGTAGCAGAGCCAGTATTTGGAGCCAGGTGACTGGCTCTGGAGTCTCTGTGTTGAACCTCTCACAGTATTGTCCAATTATTTTCTCTTGCTCAGGACATGTAATGTAACCTGGTGGTCTGGGTCAGTCTGGACGCCACAGGTTTTTGACACCTTGATGATAGCCGGCTGACAAATGCCTGGCCTGAGTTTTGTGTATTCTCTTCCTGCATGGATGCAAGTATCCCATACAGGATGCTGTTTAAGACGAGGTAACTCAGTCTTTGGGGAAGAACTGATGTCAGACTGCTGTGTGGTTGTCTCATGGGCATCTTACTGTTGTTGTCCTTCTCCTCATATACCATGGTGGAGGTGGGACTTGACCTGAAAGAGTGGAAATCCTCAGTGTTAAGCTACCCAAGGAGAGAGTCTTTCAACAGAGATGAGAAGGGGAAAAAAAAATCTCCAAGAGCATTTCTGAGGTTAGTGACTGAGCTGCCTTTAGGAAAGTGTAGTGAGGGATTCTAGAATGAGTCTGCACTTGCAATGTAATTGTAAAATACTTCCTGTGTGTGTTTTTATCTTTGCATTGCTGATCACTAATAGGTCAGACCTGAGCCAAATCTGGGGTGAAATAAGCAGGAGACAGGATTGGCCTCTTCCTTGAGGCCAAAGTGATGGCAATAGCTGTGGCCCCTGGCAGAAATCCCCTTCTCTACAGGCACAGCAGGAAGGAAGTGGCAATGGCAGCCTGATGGCTGCCCGTGTCTGGGGCTCAAGGGGTCATGATCATGATCGAGTCTTTGTTGAGTTCCTGTTCCACTGGAAGTAGGAAAGACAATCAGGACTGGGTCTGGAATATCAGTAAACATCTCTAGGGACTGCTGAATTTACCAGGGGTGGAAGGACCAGAGGGAAGAATTGAACTTACTGCTAATTTAGAGACTGGGATCCCAGAATGCTTTCTATTGATATACGGTTGACATTGTTTATTTCTCTCCTGTAGAAGGAAATCGCAACCCACTCCAGTATTCTTGCCTGGAAAGTCCCATGGACCGAGGAGCATACAGGGTCCAAAGTCTTTCTTAAACTGGAGTGGTCTGAGAGTGGCAGAAATGGACTGATAGGGTGGCTGGGCTGACCTTAGCTTGCTCAGTCTCTGAGTTGGAACTTATCATTACAGGAATTGCTATGACTTAGTTTGCATGAAATCTGCTATCAGAGAGTTAAAGAACTTATATTTAAGAAGATTCCTGCCATGAATGTTGCAACACTGTAAGAAGTTCTCCTTAGTGACTTCTGGAAATCAAAGTGGATATAATCTTTAATCTCTAATACTCTGCATATTATTGATAACTGGGTTACCGCATTCAAATTGGCATCTAACCCCTAAAAGTAAATAATCAGGGAGAAAAATTCAGTACTGCTATCTTGTCACTACCCTGCCGAGGCCTAAATGTAAATAAACAACCTGGAGAAAAAAAAAGTTTTTCTACAGAAAAATACATCCATTAAGAGGAATCACTCCCTGGTATTATCATTTGACAAAATTTACAGCATTATTATTGTTATTTAAAAATAGACCTTAGTTGTAAAGCTCTGAATGATTGCTTGTTGATGCTAGCTGAGGGAAGTGTTTAGAAAAATGAGTAATTAATTTCTTGTAACTTTATTTCCTACTTATGAAGTGGTGGTAATATCTCCCTCATGGATTATTGAGAGCATTCAATTTTAGTCTGATCTTCAACTGAAAAGGATCTTCACCCACAATTAGAAGAATATTGCAACATTTTCATTCTAGATAGAAGCCTTTGTAATTGGATCTCATTTGCAACATCTCCATCCTTTAAGTACTCTCTTTACCCTGACAATCCAAACTGTTTCACTGAGACACAAAGATGTCTCTGAAGGCCATGGGACTATTAATGCCCAGGCTTAATTAAACGAGAAGTCCAATTTTGACAATACTGATTTACTTGCTGTGGGAAAAGTGCCAAACCTGGAGTGAGTTTAATTGAATTCCAGTGTTACCCTGTTTATTCGTCATCAACCAAATGGCTGTGTGTGTTTATGCATGTGTGTATGTAAGGATAAATATGCATACATTAAAAACTATACAAATATAGTACAACAATCTTATATAGGTCAGTTGAGAGCATAATTGTCATGCATGCTGCCAAGGATTTTGTCCCACTGTTTCTACCTCGAACTGTGGGTGGCAGCAGAGACTTGGGAAATACCTTCTGTGCAGTTCAAATGACATTTTGAGGTAACTAATGACAAATGGTTGACTGAGTACTGCTGCTAAGCTGCTAAGTCGTGTCAGTCGTGTCCAACCCTGTGCGACCCCATAGACAGCAACCCACCAGGCTCTGCCATCCATGGGATTCTCCAGGCAAGAACACTGGAGTGGGTTGCCCTTTCCTTCTCCAAGGAAATGGCACTGACTGAGTATACTGACTGAGTACAGTGAGTAATAAATAAATTGGATCTTAATTTTGAACTATAGTTGGCATTAACTTTTATGCTAGCATGGCTTAGACAGTAAAGAATCTTCCTGCAATGCAGGAGACCAGGTTCAATCCCAGGGTCAGGAAGATACTCTGTCAGGAAGATCCCCCTGGAGGAGGAAATGGCTAGACTGAATACCCACTCCAGTATTCTTGCCTATAGAATTCCATGGACAGAGGAGCCTGGCAGGCACAGTCCATGGGGTCTCAGAAAGAGTTGGACATGACTGAGCAAATAACACTTTCACACACTAGCATTAATTTATCAGTTCTCTCTCATTTTGGTGGCCAAAAGTGGTAAAAGAGGGCTGTGGCCTGGGAACCTCACTGATATGTTGGTTTTTAAACAGATATTCATGATTTTAGGCTAATAATCTTCTCTATTATTGGAGACCACATCCCTCCCACGGAGCTCCTTTTCTTTTGATAATACCTTATTGCTTATACATGCGGGTGGCTTCCAGCTTCCTTCAGAACTTCAAAGTATGTCCCAAAGCTAATGGTGGACTAGTGTGCTGCACTTGACCTAGCCCTTGAGTACTTTGTGCACAACTGTGTTCCCCCTGATGCAGGCAGTGACCAGAATCTTCACTGCTCACAGGATCAGAGAGCTCATCTGACTTTGTCCCTGTCTGAGAAGGTCAGGCGCACTGGCCTTTTGACTTAGCCTCTAGTTCCAGGTTTGACATGAAAGAAGCAACCTGGACATGAAAGTACATTTCCAGCCTCTAAGGATTCCTCCCTGGGCCATGGGAGAGCAGGAAACGTCTTCCTGAATGATGGCAAAGTGAGGGAGAAGAGGGCAGAGGGAAGAGGCAAGGGTTAAAAAAAGAACAAGATGAGAAAAGATTGTGTACCACTGCCGTTAATGTGAAATTGTGTCTCTGTGTGTGACATATATAAAAGAATTAAAAGATAAAAACATTAAGATCTACTATCTGATGAAAAAATCAGATTGCATGTTAAGAATATGAATCTCTAGGGAAAATTAAATGACTAAAACTACATATACAACTTAGATGCATTTAGATGAAGATAAAGGTCTGAAAAGATGTATACCAGCATTAATACTGTGCTCTTTGGGAAAGGCGTGAGAGCTGCATGGGTTTGCTGGGGATGCGATTAGCTCTTTATAGATCTTTGTGTGGTATTACCTTATAAACACTATAGGTTGGTTTTATCATTTGAAAACCTCACACTAAAAAAACGAAAACCTCAGATGACTCATGTAACATTTTGAGCCATGCGTCCCTGCTTCCTGTCCTAGTCTTCCTAGTCTATGAACTTAGAAACAAGCTGACACCATCTCCTGGAAGGAGATAAATTTTTCCTAAAAACTTCTTCAGCCCGTGATGACTCAGTGAGTCATCATGGGCTGATTCAAAGATCCTCAGCTTCATTTTGCTATTCATTATGTCTACGTCTCCCATGTCAGGTTGAACTGTACATAGTTAACTGTCTCTAATGACTGCACGTAGTAAGAAGGTATTTAATTATCATTTTGCTATTTATTTCTCCAGATGTAATTCTTTTAGTCCTATGATCCGAAGGAAGTAAAATAGGCGATTTTTGGTCTGAAGCAATCATGGGAAGGGCCTCCTTGGTGGCTCAGCTGGTAAAGTATCTGCCTGCAATGTAGGAGACCTGGGTTTGATCCCTCGGTTGGGAAGATCTCCTGGAGAAGGGAACTACCCACTCCAGTATTCTGCCTTGGAGAATTTCATGGACTGTATAGTCCATGGGGTCACAGAGAGTTGGACGTGACTGAATGACTTTTACACACACACAATCATGGGAAGGGCAAAGAAGTGGTAACTATCGTGACAAACAAACACTCAAATTGTTTGATTTTGAGCCCCACTGGCCAAACACCTTCTCTCCTTCCCTCCTTTTCTCGAATTTTTACTAAGCACTTGCTGTAAACCAGATGCCTACTTGGTTTTGGAGATACAGGTCTTTGCCTGGAGCTCCGCTGGCCACGTCTGGGGGGTGAGACTAGCACTCACTTCTCACCTTCATAGCCTTGCTCATGTTGCCCACTGCAGCCAAGGCTCTGGGGTCCATGTGCCTTGGCAGCCTGGCCATGCCGCTGTTTCTTTCACCCGGCAGCTGAGGTCCTCTGCTGAGGTCGCTGCTTTGGCAGGGGCTCTCATCACTGCTATCAGCTGTTTCAGAGTTCCATCACTAGAGTGGGTGAATAGAACTGCCTCGTGCTATAGAGCTGGGTCCATTTTAGCATCTCCCTCCCTTTGCCTGGTCCCGCCCAGTTTTTCCTTCACCCTTGAGGGAAACAGGATATCCCCTGGTCACTTATCACCTCTGTTATCCTTCCCCCACATCCATTATCTTCTCACTCTTAGGCTTTTATTATACCACATGTATATATAAATTATATATTAAAATTTTATAAATTAAAAATTTATGTCTATGCTTTTTTTTTTTTTTTTTTTTTTTTGGAATTTTTTAAGGCAAATCGCAGACATCATGATATTCTCCTCCTATGTCAAATAAGGTTTTGAAAATGTGTGTCTTACAAATGGAAACTTTAGGAAAAGGAAGGGAAATGTCTTACCAGCAAGATAGGGCCAAGGCTAGATATAGGACCAATGCCCCTCTCTGGGTGTTTGCTTAAGAGTTGAAATCAGCTTTGAGGAGGGAAAGGGCTGAAAGCCTAGGGGTGATAAAACACTCTGACACTTGCTCTCATTTACTTAAAGGTCTTATAAAGACTTTTGCATTTCAGTAGGAGGATCCCACGTTTGCTTAGTTAATAAGGCCCTGCTGGAAAGCCTTGTCTGGAAGCAGCTGGAGGCCCAGTGGTTGGCAGGCAGATCCCACCACCCCCCTACCAACTTCCCTAAATTGAGGAAGGTCCACTTTCTCGTTATCAGTTGTAAACAGATAAGACTGGAGCCAGCACTCCCATCAGACTTCTGACTCCTTTTGAGCTGACATTAAGTGTGTGGGAATTGGAAAACCCTGTCTGAAGACTGGCGCCCTCCTCACNCAGACCAGCTGACAGGGGCTCTGTTTCTTTGCCAGCTGACCTTTTATTCAATTCTCTATTTCCCAGGTCAGGAGGTGAGGCTTGAGGATAACAGAAGAATTTGGCTTTAGAGGACATCACTTTGCCTTTGGAATCCACTGGCTTATCCTTAGCTAGTGCTATTTAATTTTTCTTTCCTTCAGAGAGCTGTACTTCTGTGCACTTCCAATTTTCTCTGCTGGTAGAGCTCAGAGAATAGAAAAAAAATAGTCTGTGCTAAAGGCTACATGGAAGAGACTTAGATTTGGCTTTGAGGATGAGACAGTTTGGATTTTAGGCTACTTAACTCTTTTGCATTTAAAATGTCTTTTAGTTTTTCATATATATATATTAATTTGTATTGGAGCATAGTGTTGTACTCATTTCTGCTGTACAGCACAGTGAGTCAGCTATATCTATACATATAATCCTGCCTTTTTTTGGATTTCCTTCCCATCTAGGTCATCACAGAGTATTGAGTAGAGTTCCTTGTGCAGATTCTCATTAGTTATCTATTTTATATACAGTATCAATAGTGTATATATGTCAATCCCAATCTCCCAATTCATCCCACCTCACCCTCCTTGGTGTCCATACTTTTGTTCTGTACATCTGAATCTCTGTTTCAGCTTTGTAAGCAAGATTCTTCTTTGGTCGCTAAGTTGAGTCTGGCTCTTTTTACAACGCCATGGACTGTAACCTGCCAAGCTCCTCTGTTCATGGTTTCCTAGGCAAGAACACTGGCATGGGTTGTCATTTCCTTCTACAGGGGATATTCCTGATCCAGGGATCGAACCCATGTCTCCTACATTGACAGGCAGATTCTTTACCACTGGGCCAATGGAAGCTCAGTGTTAAAGAACCTGTCAGTCCACCAGGGAAGCCAAATAAGATTCTGCTGCTGCTGCTGCTGCTGCTAAGTCACTTCAGTCATGTCCGACTCTGTGCGACCTCATAGACGGCAGCCCATGAGGCTCCCTCGTCCCTGGGATTCTCCAGGCAAGAACACCAGAGTGGGTTGCCATTTCCTTCTCCATTGCATGAAAGTGAAAAGTGAAAGTGAAGTCGCTTAGTTGTGTTCGACTCTTTGCGACCCTATGGACTGCAGCCTACCAGGCTCCTCTGTCCATGGGATTTTCCAGGCAAGAGTGCTGGAGTTGGGTGCCATTACCTTCTCTGAAATAAGATTCTAGGCTATGTTAAATGAAAACTGTCACAATATAATTGAGTGTTATTTAAAAACCTTGACATGACTCTTGGGAAGAGACATTCCAAAGTAGTTATGCCCTCTGGTGATTCACTATTGCTGGTCCCCAGAACTCTGCTGTTTTTGAGTGGGTTGCCGGAGCTTAGGTTCTGCCTGCATGGATGCTTTGCATTCTGTGAAAGGATCCATTGTGTGGAGCAGGGCTGGTGATTCTGTAAGGGTATGAGGTAGGTAGATGGAGAACTTGAGCTGGCATTCAAATGTAGGCTACTCGTCTTCTTACGCTTTCTTGTCCCCTGTCCAGCTTGTCGTTTGTAAATTAATACTGAGTCCAGAAAAAATAGAAACCCTGCATATTTTCCAGCCACGGGTGATATGATCGATGTTTTCTAAGGAACTGCAGAGTTAGTATTTCTAATGGAGTGATGAAAGAGGGGGATGTTGGCCTGGCAGTGAGAAGGGAGAATAGGCTATGGAGGGGAAAGGAAGAATACTAACTCTTCTGGGATAAACTGCATACTGTTTTCCTCTTTCCAGGTGTGTCATCACCACTGACTCAGAAAATATTTATTGAATAATGTTCTTTAATGTACTTCTCATAGTTCTTAGAAAGCAGTTGTGTTAAGCACTTATTCCAGACTGAGGACTGCAGATTTAGGTCAGCATCTCAGGCTCACCTCTTAGGTGTGCTCACTAAGTACAAAGGTGGAGGATTACCTGGATTATGTAGATGTGGTTTCTCTCTCTTCCTGCAAAGGGAAGGTGGTAGAACTGGCACAAGTAAGTCTGTATTTGATACATTTCCACTTTAATCAATTACAATGTGGTCATTGTTTCAAGTGTGGGGAGGTCATTTACCCCTCTGATAATCTGTGGAAAACTGCTTACCTTTTCCCGAGAAAAATGCACTTTGGCATCTCTTGTTTAGTTGCTCAGTCAGACTCTGAGACCCTATGGACTATAACCTATTAAGCTCCTCTGCCAATGGGATTTTCTCCAGGCGAGAATATTGGAGTGGTAGCCATTCCCTTCTCCAGGGTACCTTCCCTACCCAGGGGTTTTACCTAGGTCTCCTGTATTGCATCTAGATAAACAAAATCTTTGCATCTACATGAATGAAATCTGGTATATAATTTCTGGGCAGCCACAGTGCATTTATAGAGTCCCAGACTGAGAGCAGCGTCATGTCAAAAGAGAGAAAGCTTCCTTCCATTTCGCCTGGAGAGAGCACAGAGAGCAGATGGAGTGCCTCAGCAAAGACAGATGCTGAAGCAGTGGAGAAATAGGGGTTAAAGCACATTGGCAGCTCTGAAGACCCAAGAGGCAGTGCAGTGCCAGGGACCATGAGTTCTGGGGAACCTGAAACCCAGGAAATCTGGACAGACATGATCGAATAGTGGCCCCATTTCTACAACCAAAACCAAACCAAAATAAAAGACTGCTGTAACTTGTCATTCACCGGGTTCCTTTTTCGCAACCATAGGTGTACTGTTGTGCACCTAGGGGAAGAAAAACCACGGTGGAGTTTCCCTGGCACTAGGGCCAGAGTGAAAGGCAAGGTAATGAGTTTTTTGAGCCCTAGTAAAGCTGGGTAAAGCCTCAGGTGAATATCTCCTGGACTATAACTGGACCTTTGATTGTTTTGAATTAATTTTTATTGGAGTGTAGTTGATTTACAATGTTGTGTTAGTTTCTGCTGTATGTCAAAGTGAATCAGTTATACACATACATATATCCACTCTTTTTCAGATTCTTTTCCCATATAGGTCATTACAGAATATTGAGCAGAATTCCTTGTGCTGTATAGAATAGTATAGGCACAGCAGATCTTTATAAGTTATCTGTTTTACATATAGTAGAATATATATGTCAATCCTAGTCTCCCAATTTATCCCTGCCCTGCTTCTTTCTATGCAGATAACTATGTTTTCTGCATTTGTGACTGTATTTCTGTTTTGTAAATAAGTTCATTTGTACCATTCTTTTTAGATTCCACATATAAGTGATATCACGTGATATTTGTCGTTATCTGACTTGGTTCGCTCAGTATGACAATCTCTAGATCCATCTTTGTCACTGCAAATGGCATTATTTCATTCTTTTTTATGGTTGAGTAATAGCATATTCAAAAGCAGAGACATTACTTTGCCGACTAAGGTCCGTCTAGTCAAGGCTATGGTTTTTCCAGTGATCATGTATGGATGTGAGAGTTGGACTGTGAAGAAGGCTGAGCACCGAAGAATTGATGCTTTTGAACTGTGGTGTTGGAGAAGATTATTGAGAGTCCCCTGGACTGCAAGGAGATCCAACTAGTCCATTCTGAAGATTGGCCATGGGATTTCTTTGGAAGGAATGATGCTAAAGCTGAAGCTCCAGTACTTTGGTCACCTCATGCGAAGAGTTGACTCATTGGAAAAGACTCTGATGCTGGGAGGGATTGAGGGCAGGAGGAGAAGGGGGCGACCGAGGATGAGATGGCTGGATGGCATCACTGACTCGATGGATGTGAGTCTGAGTGAACTCCGGGAGTTGGTGATGGACAGGGAGGCCTGGGGTCGCAGAGAGTCGGGCACAACTGAGTGACTGAACTGAAGTGAATATTCCCTTATGTACATATATGTATGCTCATCTTCTTTATCCACTCTCTGTCAGTGGGGATTTAGGTTGCTTTCATGTCTTGGCTATGTAAATAGTACTCCAGTGAACATTTGGATGCATGTAGCATTTTGAATTATGGTTTTATCTGGATATATGCCCAGGAGTGGGACTGCAGGATTTTATGGTAGCTCTTATTTTAGGTTTTTAAGGAACCTCCATACTGTTCTCCATAGTGGCTATTTCAGTTTACATTCCCATCAACAGTGTAGGGGGGGTTCCCTTTTCTTCACACCCTCTCCAGCACTTCCTGTTTGTAGATTTTTGGGGCCTTTGATATGTTCCTATGCATGGCGTTATATAAGCTCCAGGTACCATACCATCACAACTATAAACCGCAACTATTTCTTATTTGTTTCTTTGTTTTAAAATTTAGCTTGTAAGATAAAAAATATATGTTCCTTATTTAACTTCAACATGAGAGATATTAAGGCTTCTAAAGAAAGAATAGAACATCCCAAAAAGGAAGTTGCTAGCCATGTATATCTCTAAGCAGAAAGCAACACAAAACTATCTCAGGGCCCAAGAGTGAGAGTACCAAGTAATAATATCCCCATAGAGAACTATTCAAGCCTACTGTTCTTTAACATTAAATCATCTCATCAACTTCCCTTATTTTAGATAAGTGTCTGCCCACTCCTGCCTGCTGGCTGAATCTGGCTTGCAGTTAAGTAACTGTGACACAGACTGTCACAGCCCACAAACACTAAAATATTTACTCCCTGGCTCTTTACAGAAAGTTCNCTGTTTTACATATAGTAGAATATATATGTCAATCCTAGTCTCCCAATTTATCCCTGCCCTGCTTCTTTCTATGCAGATAACTATGTTTTCTGCATTTGTGACTGTATTTCTGTTTTGTAAATAAGTTCATTTGTACCATTCTTTTTAGATTCCACATATAAGTGATATCACGTGATATTTGTCGTTATCTGACTTGGTTCGCTCAGTATGACAATCTCTAGATCCATCTTTGTCACTGCAAATGGCATTATTTCATTCTTTTTTATGGTTGAGTAATAGCATATTCAAAAGCAGAGACATTACTTTGCCGACTAAGGTCCGTCTAGTCAAGGCTATGGTTTTTCCAGTGATCATGTATGGATGTGAGAGTTGGACTGTGAAGAAGGCTGAGCACCGAAGAATTGATGCTTTTGAACTGTGGTGTTGGAGAAGATTATTGAGAGTCCCCTGGACTGCAAGGAGATCCAACTAGTCCATTCTGAAGATTGGCCATGGGATTTCTTTGGAAGGAATGATGCTAAAGCTGAAGCTCCAGTACTTTGGTCACCTCATGCGAAGAGTTGACTCATTGGAAAAGACTCTGATGCTGGGAGGGATTGAGGGCAGGAGGAGAAGGGGGCGACCGAGGATGAGATGGCTGGATGGCATCACTGACTCGATGGATGTGAGTCTGAGTGAACTCCGGGAGTTGGTGATGGACAGGGAGGCCTGGGGTCGCAGAGAGTCGGGCACAACTGAGTGACTGAACTGAAGTGAATATTCCCTTATGTACATATATGTATGCTCATCTTCTTTATCCACTCTCTGTCAGTGGGGATTTAGGTTGCTTTCATGTCTTGGCTATGTAAATAGTACTCCAGTGAACATTTGGATGCATGTAGCATTTTGAATTATGGTTTTATCTGGATATATGCCCAGGAGTGGGACTGCAGGATTTTATGGTAGCTCTTATTTTAGGTTTTTAAGGAACCTCCATACTGTTCTCCATAGTGGCTATTTCAGTTTACATTCCCATCAACAGTGTAGGGGGGGTTCCCTTTTCTTCACACCCTCTCCAGCACTTCCTGTTTGTAGATTTTTGGGGCCTTTGATATGTTCCTATGCATGGCGTTATATAAGCTCCAGGTACCATACCATCACAACTATAAACCGCAACTATTTCTTATTTGTTTCTTTGTTTTAAAATTTAGCTTGTAAGATAAAAAATATATGTTCCTTATTTAACTTCAACATGAGAGATATTAAGGCTTCTAAAGAAAGAATAGAACATCCCAAAAAGGAAGTTGCTAGCCATGTATATCTCTAAGCAGAAAGCAACACAAAACTATCTCAGGGCCCAAGAGTGAGAGTACCAAGTAATAATATCCCCATAGAGAACTATTCAAGCCTACTGTTCTTTAACATTAAATCATCTCATCAACTTCCCTTATTTTAGATAAGTGTCTGCCCACTCCTGCCTGCTGGCTGAATCTGGCTTGCAGTTAAGTAACTGTGACACAGACTGTCACAGCCCACAAACACTAAAATATTTACTCCCTGGCTCTTTACAGAAAGTTCTCCAATCCTTGTCTATATCATCAAGCAACTTTCTAATATTTTGACTTTTTATACAAGGGTAGAGTGTACTGGTTAGGCCAATACAAATGTTCAATCTGCTTGATAGATATATTTCTTATCATAAAACTGAAAGTTGCCATCCTGATTGTGTTTAATAGTTTCTTGGGAGATTTATTAGCCTGAGTTGGTAACCTTGAACACTAACAACTAAATTATTGAACATGACTTGAGAGTAAGACAAAAGCTTCAGATTAATTCATCAATCCAGTGCCTCTCCTTGGTGACCCATGGAGGAGATGTCCCCTGGCATTCTCTGGATGGCTGCTTCCGGGAATTGCTGGATGTTTCTGTTTAATGGCCTACAGCTACATTTTTACCTACTTGCTTTATTTTTTTAGACCAACCTGAGAGTCTGAATTGATATGTTTAACCCTTTAATTAAAAAAAAAAATCTCTCTCCTTCCTTTTGAAAATCTTTAAATATAGCCAGGGTCTTTTCCGGAGTCTTCCCTGGTGGCTCAGGAAAGAGTCCACCTACAATGCAGGAAATGCAAGTTCGATCACTGGGGTGGGAAGATCCCCTGCAGAAGGCAATGGTAACCCACTCCAGTATTCTTGCCTGGGAAATCCCATGGACAGAGGAGCCTAGTGGGCTGCAGTCCATGGGGTCGCAAAGAGTCAGGTATGACTTTATGACAACACACAGGCACACACACACACACACACACACACACACAGTCTTTTGCAGTCATTCAAATCGGTGCTACATTAGAGTGGTTCAATCGCTCTGAAATACTCCAAGTATGACTTATAATTACTCTTCAATTCATTCAGCCCTGTGTTTCCCCAAATCTCCACTGGGTTAGTGTAGATTTAACAACAGATATTCCTTTGATCACAATTAACCGAAGTAACTGTGGGATATTTACATGGAGCTTCTAGAATATATATGTACATAATACTAATGGCATCTCGTAGTTTACTTATTGCATTTTAAAATTTGAGCAATGCATTATTCATGGCTGGTCAGAAATCCATAATGTATGAACCTCCTCTGGTGTACTCTTGCTTATGCCCATGTTTGGCACTCCAGTTTCCTGAGATTGTCCCTGGGAACTGCTGCCCACCGTTGCATGCGTAAAGAGTTCCTGACCACAGGGCCTTCTGTGGGTGGCCTGGCTTTTTCTGAGAAGCTCAAAATGGTTCATAGACATGAGCACATCAATTCCTGCTAATTTCTAGTGAGTGTGTTAGAGGCAGATGCTGTCACCTGTGTTTGGGGGATAGAGACACGGACCATTTGAATGGGGAACATCAAGTCCGTGGCTTCTCAGCACAGTGGGACAGGGAATGAAAGGCAGGCCCCCAGCACTAGATCAGTCAGTCAACCAATCAGTGTTTATTGACTGTACATTCTTGGCTCAGCATGGGACAAATTGCTATGCCAGCCCATTTTATGTTTTGCTTATGTGATTTGAGGGCTCTGCCATTTTGAAAAAAAAGTCTCGTCAGTGATTTTTCTTGTGAATTGGCTATAAATTGGGAGAAATGTGCAGAAGGGAAATACGAGATGAAGAAGATGCATGGGAGGAAATAGCCACCTTTTGAAGGAAAATATCCTCCCAATGTGATGATACCACAGATTTCTTACTCTATTCCCAAGACTATTTTCAGGGCAATGAATAAAAAACAGCAGTGTTCCAGTTATAAAACAAGTTAAGATGGTTAGCAAAATTCTGTGTATTTAGGCATTTCTCATCTAATCAGTTATGTTGCTGTTGCTAACTATCAATACCCAAATGGTGACCACAGCTTGACACAGTAGTGATGGGAAAGCCTTTTTGTGAATTTAAATGTAGCTGGAAATTAAACAACTTGAAATATATATCACTGAACAGATAATGTGTCTTGAAACAAAGATATTTGATATAGTATCATTTGTCTCCATCATCTTAACAAGCATACTTTAAGGACAGCATACAGATGAAGCCTGGGGGAGTACATAGGTCATAGAGTTGTAAGTGACTACTTACAATCACCCTATTTTTATAAATGGGAAACTGAGGAGCAGAGACTTGAAGTTTCTTGTCCCCGACATAGAGCTCAAAGGGGAGCTCTTAGCAAAAATCCAGGTGTCTTGACTCTCAGTCCAGTTCTTTTTTATTTCTTTGAACTTTCACCCTTGCAAGAGCAAGCAAGAACAATCAAGTCAGTGACAGCTTGCCTTAGTTCATTGGTGCATTAGCAAGTTTTGGGAAATCACCTTCTTACAAGGAATGGGGAATGGATTTCTCTCACTCACATGGGTAGTTTTTATTTAGGAGCATACTTTTTTTTTTTTTTTGGAGACTCTATTTTGGTGCTTTGCACTTGAGGGAGAGCCAGGATTCCCTGCTGCCAAACTCTCAAAAAGAAAAAAAGAAAATAGAAAGTCTGCAGCCATTAACTGAAACCTGGGACGCTACATTAGCAGGCAACACCAACTGCTTAATGAGGTGCCCCTGCACAGTGTGATCAACAGAGAGTTCAGGGGTGAGGCACCATGGCTCCTCTGAAACTCAGCCATTCTCCAGACAAATGCAGAGGGCACAGTGGGCAGTCAGAGAAGCAGGGTGAATTAGTGTCAGGGAACATCTTTTATTCATGGGAATAATACATCAGAGGGAACTGAGCGTGGTTTGGTTTTGTCACCAGAATAAAATGAGAAGCACTGGGAAGTTGGCACTTTGTCAAAATGCCATTTATGAGTTGTGTAGTAGGGATACCACACTCAATGCAAACCTGTCTGGTTTACTTATGAGTTTGTTTATGAACTTCAGTGAGTGCATGTCTAAATGCCTCAAAATGAGGTACAGGGTTAGGCAGTTTAACGTTTCTTTTCTTACAAGTGGAAAGACTGGAGCATGATTTTTAAATTTCCCAAACAATAGGGCTGACTCTGGAGTGGGTGCCTAGTGTTGGACTAGGGATCTCCCAGCATTTAGTGAGGGACTTGTATCCATCAGCCAAGAGTGGTGAGACTCTTCCCAACTCCCCAGTGACAGTTCTAGAATGATCTTCACCCTTGACAGGCAGTGGCCTAGATGTTAGATACACTGTTGTACATTTCTAGGAGGCCCTTCTCGCTCAGCAATTCACAGCCATGGCAGCGGAGCTCAGAGAGACATGGACTCCACTCCTAGTTCAGTCATACTTCTATACCCTCGTTTTTCTTCTCTCTGAAATCGTGATAACACTGTTCTCATATGGCTACTATGAGCCGGAAATAGCATAATAATCCATGTCAAGGTACCTGGCACATAGGAATGCTCTGCCATGCTGAGTTTTCTCCTTTTCCAGATCAGTGAAGCAGTGGTCCTGGTACCAATGGTAGTAAGAGGTCAGCTGCTAAATACTTGGCATTAATAATACAGGGAAAGCGGAGTGGAGTCGTGTCACATATTCATTATAACTTTGCAGAGATGAGGGAGGAAGAATGAGGAAGACAGAATTATATAGTGTGGTTGCTTCCACTCACATTCTCACTTAGCATAAGGTTGTGTCACACTTTTTGAAAGATGGCATGCTGCTCTTTAACAAAGTGTCTTCTTTCAGTATGTCTTCCAGGGTAATTTTGACCGTGGGTGGCTTTTGTCTTTTCCTTAGGCTTTAGCATCTAATCCCCAAAGAGAAAACTGCTGTATTAATGTCTTCCAGGTAGCCAGGGTTACTGTGAGGATCAGGTGAAAAAACAGGAATGCAAGAGCTATGAAAAGGTTAAAACTGAGAACACTTTCTAACACCATACACAAAAATAAACTCAAAATGGATTAAAGATCTGAATGTAAGACCAGAAACTATAAAACTCCTAGAGGAGAACATAGGCAAAACACTCTCCGACATAAATCACAGCAGGATCCTCTATGACTCACCTCTCAGAATACTGGAAATAAAAGCAAAAATAAACAAATGGGACCTAATTAAAATTAAAAGCTTCTGCACAACAAAGGAAACTATAAGCAAGGTGAAAAGACAGACTTCAGAATGGGAGAAAATAATAGCAAATGAAGCAACTGACAAATCTCAAAAATATACAAGCAACTCCTGCAGCTCAATTCCAGAAAAATAAATGACCCAATCAAAAAATGGGCCAAAGAACCAAATAGACATTTCTCCAAAGAAGACATGCAGATGGCTAACAAACACATGAAAAGATGCTCAATGTCACTGATTATCAGAAAAATGCAAATCAAGACCACAATGAGGTACCATTTCACACCAGTCAGAATGGCTGCAATCCAAAAGTCTACCAGCAATAGATGCTGGAGAGGGTGTGGAGAAAAGGGAACCCTCTTACACTCTGGGTGGGAATGCAAACTAGTACAGCCACTATGGAGAACAGTGTGAGATTCCTTAAAAACTGGAAATAGAACTGCCTTATGACCTAGCAATTCCACTGCTGGGCATACACACTGAGGAAACCAGAATTGAAAGAGACACATGTACCCCAATGTTCATCGCAGCACTGTTTATAATAGCCAGGACATGGAAGCAACCAAGATGTCCATGAGCAGATGAATGGATAAGAAGGCTGTAGTACATATACACAATGGAGTATTACTCAGCCATTAAAAAGAATGCATTTGAATCAGTTCTAATGAGGTGGATGAAACTGGAGCCTATTATACAGAGTGAGGTAAGCCAGAAAGAAAAACACCAATACAGTATACTAACGCATATATATGGAATTTAGAAAGATGGTAATGATAACCCTGTATGCGAGATAGCAAAAGAGACACAGATGTATAGAACAATCTTTTGAACTCTGTGGGAGAGGGCAAGGGTGGGATGATTTGGGATAATGACATTGAAACATGTATAATATCATATAAGAAATGAATCGCCAGTCTAGGTTTGATGCAGGATACAGGATGCTTGGGGCTGGTGCACTGGGATGACCCAGAGGGGTGGTATGAGGAGGGAGGTGGGAGGGGGATTCAGGATTGGGAACACGTGTTCACCCGTGGTGGATTCATGTTGATGTATGGCAAAAGCAATAGAATATTGTTAAAGTAATTAGCCTCCAATTAAAATAAATAAATTTAAATTAAAAATGGTTAAACCTGGAGGTAGACACAAAATACTGCTATTAATGACTTCTCTTTTTTTTAATGCAGTTTTAAAGAAATAATTTTTTAAAATTTATTTATTTTAATTGGAGGCTAATTACTTTACAATATTGTATTGGTTTTGCCATATATCAACATGAATCCACAATGTATTTACTTTTGGTCGTACTGGGTCTTTGTTGCTGCACATGGGGTTTCTCTGGTTGCAGCTAGTGAGAGCTACTCTCTGGCTATAGTACGCAGGCCTTTGATTGTGGTGGCTTCTCTTGTTGTGGAGTATGGGCTCTAGGGTGTGTGGGCTCAGTAGTTGTGGCAAATGGGCTTAGTTGCCCTGTGGCATGTGAAATCTTCCTGGACCACGGATTGAACCTGTGTCCCCTGCACTGGCAGGAAGATTCTTAACTGGACCACCAGGGAAAGTCTGATAATGACTTCTTGCCTATACGATTTCTTTCAGACACTGGGTGGAGCAAGGTGTAATGCTTTGTGTCTGTCTTCTAGGACTTGATTTGCCAAACAAAGGTATGAGAATTCTCAGTAAAAGTGTAGGAGATCACTGGGGAGAATGACCACCTTGCCCTCAGGTGGTCATGTCTCTATTGTTATAGACGTGGGATTGCAGTAATCTGTGAAGGATTCTGATTAAGGACCTGGAGTGGAGTCTGGAAATATGTGTGTGTATCTGCGTATGTTTACATGAGCATCAAAAGAAGAAAATACAATTCTTGTATGACGCGCCCAAGAACTATTTCCCCTTTCCATTGTTAATGGCCCACTCTAATTCTAGTGCAGGAATGCAGTCTTTGAGGCAGACAGTGTCTTTCTTTATTCAGCTTTATTGAGGTATAATTGAGAAATAAAATTGTAAGATATTTAAAGTGTACATCATGATTTGATATATATATACACATTATGAAATGATTCTTCATATCTAGCTAATTAGTACAGCCATCACCTCACATATTTATCCTTTTATTTTGGTGAGAATGTTTAAGTTTTACCTTTTTAGCAAATTTCAGTTATGCAATATAGTGTTATCAACTGCAGTCACCATTTTATACATTAGAGCCTTAGATCTTATTCATCTGGTACCTGAACATTTGTGCTCCTTCTACCAACTTCTCCCCGTTTCCCAGCCTCCCCGTCCCCTGGGAACTGCATCTGTGCTCTTTGGATCTTGAGGACATTTGCTAAGTGAAATAAGTCAGATAGAGAATGACAGTGTGCTTTGTAGTGATTTAATCCCAGAGCTTGGGATTTATTATTCACATACTAATTTCTAGTCCTAGTGATCACAAAGTCCTAGTGATTCTAGGTTCTATAAGGAGCTTACAATTTGACAAATGTCAGACAATTGTTTGCCAACTTTGGAAGTTTTAGTGGTTATTTGAAAGTTCTTTAAAAGTGAATACAAAACCACAAAAATTAAAAAAAAATGAAGAAGGAGGAAGCAAGAAAATAGATATCAGCTGGTAAGAAAAATGCTGAGTAGAGAAAAAAATGGGTTGTGACACACAGCAGACACTATGATAGACCATTATATACAAAATGGAAAAGCAGAGGGCCACGGGGGTTTAAGTGGCTTGCCCTAGAAATATTTTGTTAATAAGATGTCAGGCATAAGACAAAATCTAAGACTTATTTAACTCTTTTTTAGCCTTTGGTTTTTCAACTATATTATCCTTCACCCAAGGAAGAAAGTTAACACCGGGGTAATATAACTCATAAGAAAGAGTGAGTTCTAAAAACCTCATGTTTGTGTGAGTGGAGGTGGTTTAGTTAGTAAGTCATGTCCGACTCTTGTGACCCCATGGACTATAGCCTGCCAGGCTCCTCTGTCCATGGGATTCTCCAGGCAAGAATCCTGCAGTGGGTTGCCATTTCCTTCTCTACATGTTTGTGCATAAACCTTAATTATCCACTTAGGTTGTAAACTCTTTAAGAAAAGAACCAACAAGTTCATGTGATTCTAGGGAAAATAATATTTTATACTTATATAAATTAGATGAGTCAAAAAATATACTTCCATAAAAAATTGTGGGAACTGAACTGAGGCATTCCACTAAAAAATAAGATGAGTAATGGTGGTCTGTTATATAGTAAAAAAAATTTGATGTCATTTGCTGATCTGTCCACTTAAGATTTTACGTGTTACAAGTAAACTATAAATAAATTAATAAATAGTAAAGAAAAGAGAACAGCAGTGGTACTTTTTCAGAGATGAGCAGGCTGGTGGTGGTGTTCCACTTCTCGGTCATGTGCAACTCTCTGCGACCCCATCAACTGCAGCACACTTGGCTTCCCAGTCCTTCACTATCTACCAGTTTGTTCAGACTTGTGTCCTTTAAGTCGAATATGTCACCCAGCCATCTCATCCTCTGTCACCCTCTTTTCCTCCTGCCCTCAATCTTTCATAGCATCAGGGTCTTTTCCAGTGAATCAGTTCTTTGCATCAGGTGGCCAAAATATTAGAGCTTCAGCAGCAGTCCTTCTGATGAATATTCAGAATTGATTTTCTTTAGGATTGACTGGTTTGATCTCCTTGCAGTCCAAGGGACTCTCAGGAGTCTTCTCCAGCACAATTCTTTGGCACTCAGCCCTCTTTATTGTCCAACTCTCACATCCGTACATGACTGCTGGAAAAACCATAGCTCTGACTATGAGTACCTTTGTCAGCAAAGTGATGTCTCTGTTTTTTAATAGGCTATCTAAGTTTGTCATAGCTATTCTTCTAAGGAGCAAGCGTCTCTCAATTTCATGGCTGCAGTCACCATTCACAGTGATTTTGGAGCCTAAGAAAAATAAAGTCTCACTATTTCCATTGTCTTCCCATCTATCTGCTATGACGTGATGGGACTGGATGCCATGATCTTTGTTTTTTGAATGTTGAGTTATAAGTCAGGGTTTTCACTCTCCTCTTTCATCTTCATCAAGTGGCTCTTTTGTCTCTCTTAGCTTCCTGCCTTTAGGGTGGTATCATATGTGTAGCTGAGGTTATTGATATTTCTCCTGGCAGTCTTGATTCCAGCTTGTGATTCATCCAGCCTGACATTTTGCATGGTGTACTTTGTATATAAGCAGACTAGTGAGAAAGTGATAATTTGCATTTAGGTGATTTTGAAGTATTCTTTAAAAAATTTCACTGAAGTATAGTTGATTTATAATGTTAATTTTTGCTAACAAATTGTGTTAAAATTTTACAGCAAAGTGATTCATACATACACATATCCTGTTTTGAAAATATTTTTTCTATTATAGTTTATCTTAGGATATTGAATATAGTCCTCTGTACTATACAGTAGGACCCTGTTTATCCATTCTATGTTAGCATATATCAGCTAACCCCACCTTCCACTCTATTCCTCCTCCAACTTCCTCCCCCTTGGCAACCACAGATCTGTTCTCTTTGTCCATGGATCTGCTTCTCTTTTGTAGATAGGTTCATTTGTGTCTTATTTTAGATTCTACATATAAGTAATATCATGTGTTATTTGTCTTTCTTTTTCTGACTTCACTTAACATGATAATCTCTAATTGCATCCATGTTGCTGCAAATGGCATTATTTTGTTCTTTTTTTTCAGGCTGAGTAGTATGGAATTTCCTTTTTTTTTTTAAAATAGGAACCCTTCCTAAATCTTCAGGGCTTTGTTCATTCTGCTACTGCTGCTAAGTCACTTCAGTTGTGTCCGACTCTGTGCGACCCCATAGACGGCAGCCCATGAGGCTCCCCTGTCCCTGGGATTCTCCAGGCAAGAACACTGGAGTGGGTTGCCATTTCCTTCTCCAATGCATGAAAGTGAAAAGTGAAAGTGAAGTCGCTCAGTCATGTCCGACTCTTCATGACCCCATGGACTGCAGCCCACCAGGCTCCTCTGTCCATGGGATTTTCCAGGCAAGAGTACTGGAGTGGGGTGCCATCACCTTCTCCCTGTTCATTCTGGGACTTAGCAATTGTAGATCACTTTCTGGGCTGGTGGTTTTTAAGGAGCTCAACTAAATTCTGGCCACAAAATTTGGCTTAATGCTTCAGCCTTTGCTATTTAGAGCTGTTTGTTATGTATGACTCCTTCTTGGTATAATTCTTTCCTGGACAATTTCTGAAAAGAAAATGGATTTTCAAAGAATATGACGTGAGCCTGAAAGGAATTTGGTTTCAACAGTGTGGAGTTAGGGAAAAACACCTCCAACAAAACCTGTAGGAAGCAGATAGTGTATCTCAAAGCCACTGTAGAACTGAACAGAGTGAGAGGAGTGTATCCAATGATGAGTTAATGGATTAATCATTGATCTAATGGTGGAAATAGGGAGAGACTGAAGCCACACTGTGAGTTTAGGGGAATGGAATTAGCAAATATGGGCCAGGAACCCACTAAGAGTGGGAAACAGTGTCAGAAACAAGCGCTAAACAGGAGCTGAGCTGTGAAACCAGAGTTCTGGGGTTCATTAGGGCTCTGTCAGCAATCTGTTAGTAATAAACTTCATGGTAGGGCCTCACACTCTGGCTCTTCTACTTGCTAGCTGTGGGACTATGATTGAATTACTTAACCTCACTGATACTCAAATTTGCTATCTATAAATTATGCTAGCTATGAGGGGGCTACTGTAATTATTATTCATATATATATTACTACTCTGAGGTTTTCTGCCTCCTAATCGGAGATATTGACCAGCTCTCCCAGGCATGTGGGTGAAGCCAGCCTGAGAGGCAGATATGGATTTATGGATCACTCTGCTTTTCTTAAAAGTTGGTTGTCTCATAGATGACTACCATGCCTCATCGGTCTCACCCTGGAAGGATGCACCATATGTGAAGCGCATATTACTGCTCTCCATTTGTCTTCATTTCCTCTGCATCAACACCAGCTTGGTTTTCTCATTAATGGAGCATTTGCTTAGGAATTATTTTCCAGAGGAATTTAGCCACTGATTCCTTTTAGGATAGCAAAATCACTAAGAAGGCCCCCTGTGTCAGTTAGGGTCTCAGCAGGCAACAGATGGCACACTCAAACTGGATAATTTATGGAGAGTTTAATAAAGGAATGATTTAGAAAAGTGGGGCCAGAATGTAGAGAATCGGCTAGGGGTGGCACAGATCCCTAGGACCAGCAACTGTCAATACTCTTCCCACTCTAACCTTGAAGAGGTTATCCATGGAAGAGCTTATTAGCATCTAGAGACTGTGAGAGCTTCCTGTCAGGAGCTGTCACCTTCATTTGAAGGGCAAAGACCACCTGTGGCCACTCTGCAGGGAAGGAGCTGAAGGAGCAGGTCAGCCAGCTACATCTTCTTTCCTCCCTCTGGTTTCTTGTGTTCCACACCGGTTAGACTCCGCAGAAAGCTAGAGAGCAAGGGAGCTGGAGGATCCAGTCTACACAGGTCAGTGTCTCAGGGCTCAGAGCAGAGTGGAAAAGGGTGGAGAGTAATCTGGAGAGACAGACAGAAGACACCCTTCTCCCTCTCTTAGAGACTCTCAGCTCCAGGTATAGCCATAGTAGGTGTGTGGAGGTATTTTATGTGATGTATTCTAAGATGTTTATTACAAAAATAAACGCATTGAGTCCTGAACCACCTTACAGAATTGGATGACTCTGGTTTAGAGTCTGACAGACCTGGGTTCTACTCTGGCTCTCCAGAGTGCCTTATTATCTCTTATGGACTCTTGAGCAAGTCACAGATTTTCTCAGCCTCAGTTTCTTCACCCGTAAAATGGGAGTAGTCATATCTACATGACAGAGTTGTTGCAAAGATTATGTGAAACATTACAAGTGAAAATATTTTGTCAACCATAGAATTGTATAAATATATTGTAGTTTATACAGTTTTATTGAAGAAGGAAATGGCAACCCACTCCAGTATTCTCGCCTGGAAAAAGAGGAGCCTGGCAGGCTACCGTTAATGGGGTCATGAAGAGTCGGACACAGCTGTGCACACATACAATTTTATTTTTATTCCAAATGGCCATACTGCATACATACATTATAAAAGAGTATATAGAGAGACTAAGCTTGTTGTCCCTCTGTTGTCAAAGAATTATGTTTTATTCTGGGTGAAAAATTGCAATTCCAGTGAGCAAAAATGAAGACACTTTGAAATCTATGTAGTGTTCTGTTAAAATACGACTTTTGTTCTCACTGGGGAGCCTAAAAGTTTCATTTGAAGTGAAGATTGAGTATTAATTTATACCTATGAAAGCCTTGTATGACATTTCTAAATCTGTCTGTAAGATAATGGCTCTAAATGGTTTATGACTTTTAAAAGATCTAATAAATATAGTAAGTTTGTACCTCAGTGTAATGAAAAAAGTGATGTTTTGGGATATATCATTCCTCATTGAAATGCATTACTATTTCCCACCAGCATAAATCTCAGAACTGGAAATCTTCTGTTGGCTCATTTCTTCAAGAAGAGACTCTGAATTCACTGATTACATGAAGTCATTCTCCAGTACCCCTCCCAGCCCAGAAATGGCCGAGCATGGCTGGAAAGTAGAGCCTAAACAGAGTAGCCCAGTTGCAGGGGCCTTTTGAAGAGATATCAGAGAGAAGGCGTTTTTCTTACTGTACTAACCTCCTACTCTCCCCTCCCACCTCAAATGTATTTCCAGTTGCCTGTGATATTTAGTAAATTAAAATATGTATGGCTGGATTTTTCATAGAGGAGCTCCCTTAATATAGGATACTGAAAATGAAGCCAAACGTGAATCCCAAATAAGGCATTATAAATGCTCAGAATATATTGATGAGTGCCAACTAAGAGACAAAGGAGGAACAGTTAAGCTTCTGATGAGGTAAAATTGTGGATACTGCCAAGAGTGCAATCCAAAGGGAGAAGTTACCTGAGGGAACTCAAATAATTTGCCTGATAGAACACAAGCTGAGCTCAGCCCAAATACCTAGAACCTTTAGCGTGCTGTTCAGTAGTGACGCTCTCAATCTTTATGAAGGTTTTCTTCCCACCTTGACATGCATCTTGTATGATATTTACATGCTCAGCACATTCTTATAGGCATAGCCACAATCTTATGGCAGTTTGCAGTTAATGCTCTCCCTTTCTCTTCTCAAGTTGGAACATGATGAAAAAGCACGTTACTACAGTGGTAATCATGAATCTATACATAGTAGTATCAATATTATATAAATATTAATAAGTTAATGTAAGTATCAGTAAGTATTATCCAGTTAATAAGTACTGAGTGCAAGCATCCAAAAATACGCTGGTTCTGTCTTCAAACCCTTTCACCACGTATCTCCACCTCTGCGGCTGTCTCTTTGGCCAGAGCCACACCAGACCCGACTTGGGTTATTACAGAAGCCTCCGCGGTAGACTTCCTGCTGCTACTCTGCCCCTCAACCCTCTCCCCCCCTTTTCTTTTTTACCTCCAGTTCATTCTCAACAGCGGCCACGGTGGTCCTTTGAAAACAGAAGTTAGATCGCATCATTCCTCTGCACACAAGAACTAGACTAGCTCCCTACTTCATTCTGAGGAAGAGCCGTCATCTTATGATTCCAGAGGCCTTCTGGGATCCACCCTTACGTTATGTCTTGCCTCCTATCGCTCTCTCCAAACTGCTTCATCCATGCCAGTCAGTCTTCTTCCGGTTCTTCAAGTACCCGGGAGACACTCTCGCCTCAGGGCCTTTGTGTCAGCAGTCCCTCCACTGTGGAGCAGTTTTCCACTAGATATTTGGGCAGCTGATTTCCTCATCTTCTTCCAGTCTTTGTTTAATGTAAACTTTTCCCTCCAGATGACCCTATTAAAAATGGTATACATTTCTATTTCTAGTTGAGGTGGGCATGGGATGAATTGGGAGATTGAGCTTGACATATATATATTATTGATACTATGTATAAAATAGATAACTAGTGAGAACCTACTGTATAGCACAAGGAACTCTACTTAATGCTAGATGGTGACCTAAATGAGAAGGAAATCCAAAAATGAGGAGATATAGGCATATCTATGGCTGCTTCCTTTTCCTGTACGGCAGAAAATAATGCAACCTTGTAAAGCAACTATACTCCAATAAAAAAATGACAACTCATGCCCTTCCCATGCCCCAATTCCTGATTCTTCTCATTCTGTTTCTCCTCCCTCCCATAGTATGTATCATTTAACATACCACAAGATTTTCTTTTTTCATCTTTGTTACTCTACTGGGACAGGCATTTTTGCTTCTTTGGTCGATGATGTATCTCAACCACAAAAAACAATGCCTAATACATGACACACAGTACATGAATATTATTGATTGAGAAGAATTTGCTAATTCATCCAACAGGCACAAATTGAATATCTGCTCTGTGTTGGCACTATGCTAGGTGCTGAGGTAAGATGATGAAGAAAGTCAGCTCTGGCTTCTGCTCTCAGGTAGCTTAGAGGCTGGTGGTGAATCCAAGATGTAAACCCTAACAGCAGAGCAACGAGTGCCTCCTGTTCACTTTGCACTATGTATTCTAGGGAGCTGAGATCTTCAATCAGGGTTGGAGACTCTAGTCATGGACTACTGTTTTCAAAGTGAGAAAAAAAGCAGTCTGGAAATTAATAAGAAAAACCTTTACTAAGGGGTCTATTGCAATAAGAAGATACTCAATGGCCCAGCCAGATAAATTCCAGCAAAGGGTAGTTGAGTAAGCCTCATTATGCAGAGACAAAAGGGAGGGGAGAAGGTGACCAGGAGAAGAGGAAGGGGCCACTGCTAAACACTGCCAGAGGCTCTTAAAGCCCAACACACTGCTCATCAGAGGGCAGGAAATGTGCTCAGGCACATGGGGTGTGGTGTGTCTGAGATGGAGCACGGGAGTGACAGAGAGGGAGTTCTAGGCCTTACTGTCTGTGTTGGGCAAACCAGCTTAAAGTCATGTCAGGTGCAAAGCTTCATTAGCCTTGTCACTGTTCATAAGCAAAAGTTAAGGTTTAACTGTAAAGCAATGTTTTATATGTTGCTGTATTAAGAATGATCGACTAGAACGGTAAAAATACTAGTTTGTTGGTTATGTCTGTTAACCACAACTTTACCAATGATAGCAAAGTCCCTTTCAATGCTGTCTGTAGATGTCAAGTGTACACTGTGTATATCTAGTGGTTTGCATAGTGAGAAGAGAAGGCATTCTCTGGAATTCAGCAGTAGACTTGGAGTTTGGAAACCATCAGGGGAATTTTTTAGCTTCTCGAAATGGTCTCAGTTTTCACCACCCAATAATGCTGTGTGCTTATGGAAAACTCTAGGCCTTTAAAAAATTATTTTTATTTATTTATTTGACTGCAATGGGTCTTAGTTGTGGCACATGGGATCTAGTTCCTTGATCAGGGATTGAACTCGGGCCCCCTGTGTTGGGAGCTCAGAGTCTTGGCCACCAGACTATCAGGGAACTCCCAGATTCCATGCTTTTAACTAAATATTGTCACTAATGCTGTGGTATCAGATCTCTGTTTTTAGGCATGCTTTATTGAAGGCTATGCTGTGCATATAAATACTATATGTGAAAGATGAGAAAATGTCAATTAATATCAAAATGAATCTGTTCAGTGACAGTTGTTTTGGAGCACACTGATAACCTGTTACCAAAGCACTGCATTTTTAAAAATTATTTATTTACTTTTTTTTACTTTACAATATTGTATTGGTTTTGCCATACATCAACATGAATCTGCCATGGGTTTACATGTGTTCCCAATCATGAACCCCGCTTCCACCTCCCTCCCCATACCATCCCTCTGGGTCATCTCAGTGCACCAGCCCCAAGCATCCTGTATCCTGCATCGAACCTAGACGTGATTCATTTCTTATATGATATTATACATTTTTATAGTGAAAAATACTTCTCACTGGAGGCCTTCAGCAAAACCACAGTATCTTAGGTTTTACTGAGAAAGTCAGGAGCTGCTCCCAATCCTATTTACACATGCTTTGGTCTCCTATAAGTACATCTGGCATTTAGACTGTGAAATACCCTACTGGGTCTTGAATTCTCTGACTTAGTTACTAATAAATTCACTGAAATGTGCACCAGCCTTTAAAATAAGTCCATAAAAAAATGCATCTCCATCCAGAGTTATCTAATTGTTCTGGTTGGACGAGCACTGGGCTAGGAGGCAGGGAGGAGAGCAGGGATCACGGCAGGGATGGGAGTGAGTGTTCCTTTTATGTCCCTGTCATTGGGCTCACTGCATTATACATATCACACCATTTACTTCCCACAACCACCTTATGATGTGTAAGGGTCCCCGTTTTGAAGATAAAGAGACAGAGATTCAGAGACTTTAAGTAACCTCCCTCAGTCACCCAGCTAGAAAAGACAAGATAAGGGTTTGATGCCAGGCCTGCCTGATTTGAGTCCCTACTTTGTCCAATTCCAACTTCAGTGCTATCTGTCACATGATGTATGATCTTGAGCNCGTGATTCATTTCTTATATGATATTATACATTTTTATAGTGAAAAATACTTCTCACTGGAGGCCTTCAGCAAAACCACAGTATCTTAGGTTTTACTGAGAAAGTCAGGAGCTGCTCCCAATCCTATTTACACATGCTTTGGTCTCCTATAAGTACATCTGGCATTTAGACTGTGAAATACCCTACTGGGTCTTGAATTCTCTGACTTAGTTACTAATAAATTCACTGAAATGTGCACCAGCCTTTAAAATAAGTCCATAAAAAAATGCATCTCCATCCAGAGTTATCTAATTGTTCTGGTTGGACGAGCACTGGGCTAGGAGGCAGGGAGGAGAGCAGGGATCACGGCAGGGATGGGAGTGAGTGTTCCTTTTATGTCCCTGTCATTGGGCTCACTGCATTATACATATCACACCATTTACTTCCCACAACCACCTTATGATGTGTAAGGGTCCCCGTTTTGAAGATAAAGAGACAGAGATTCAGAGACTTTAAGTAACCTCCCTCAGTCACCCAGCTAGAAAAGACAAGATAAGGGTTTGATGCCAGGCCTGCCTGATTTGAGTCCCTACTTTGTCCAATTCCAACTTCAGTGCTATCTGTCACATGATGTATGATCTTGAGCCAATCACATGGCTGTTCTGATTTTTCGTTTTCTCTATTGTAACATGGAGATAATACTACCAGTCCAGTCCACTTCCCAAGAGTGATGTTAAATGAAATCTGTATGAAAGCTCAATGAAAAAAGAGTTAAGAGTTTTTCAAATGCAAGTCATTGTTATAGAATTGAATGAAATTAGATGATTGTACTCGCTTGGAATATATTTGCTCCTGCCTTTTTGTTCAGGCACAGTGTTAGAGATTGACTCTTGGAGATGCACTCCTAGTGACTAAAGATTTAACACACCCAGGAACAGATGCTAAACACAGGGACAGAGATTATACATGCCTGTTACATGCCAGAAGAGTACAGGCATGTATGGTTCACTAACTGAAGCAGTATCCAAGTCAATACAACTATTTTTAGGGTCATTTTTTCTCTTTTTCTGTCATTTCATTTTTGAGGAGAAGTGTTTATGACCTTGAGCAAGTTACTTGCTTTCTCTGTATTTCCTTGTCATTGTTTATTTGTTTATTGGCTGCATCATGTGGGCTTTTCATTCTGGTGTGGGGGCTTCTCTCTAGTTGTGGCATGCAGGCCCCAGAGTGTATGGGCTCATTAGTTGTGGCTCATGGGCTTAGTTGCTCCTTGGCATGAGGGATCTTAGTTCCCTGGCCAGGGATTGAACCCATGTTCCCTGCAATGAAAGGCAGATTCTTAACCAGTAGACCACCAGGGAAGTCCCATGCACTTGCCTGCCAAGTGGGCCTTAGGAGGCATCACTACAAACGAAGCTAGTGTAGGTGATAGAATTCCAGTTGAGCTACTTCAAATCCTGAAAGATGATACTGTGAAAGTGCTGCACTCTATATGCCAGCAAATTTGGAAAACTCAGCCATGGCCACAGGATTGGAAAAGGTTAGTTTTCATTCCAGTCCCAAAAAAGGCAATGACAAAGACTGCTCAGACTACTGCATAATGGCACTCATCTCACACACTAGCAAAGTAATGCTCAAAATTCTCCAAGACAGGCTTCAACAGTACATGAACCATGAACTTCCAGATGTTCAAGATGGTTTTAGAAAAGGCAGAGGAACCAGAGATCAAATTGCCAACAACCTTTGGATCATCAAAAAAGCAAGAGAGTTCCAGAAAAAGATCTATTTCTGCTTTATTGACTATGCCAAAACCTTTGACTGTGTGGATCACAACAAACAGTGGAAAATTCTGAAAGAAATGGGAATACCAGACCACCTGACCTGCCTCTTGAGAAATCTGTATGCGTGTCAGGAAGCAACAGTTAGAACTGGACATGGAACAACAGACTGGTTCCAAATAGGGAAAGGAGTATGTCAAGGCTGTATATTGTCACCCTGCTTATTTAACTTATATGCAGAGTACATCATGAGAAACATTGGGCTGGAAGAAGCACAAGCTGGAATCAAGATTGCCGTGAGAAATATCAATAACCTCAGATATGCAGATGACACCGTTATGGCGGAAAGTGAAGAAGAACTAAAGAGCCTCTTATTGAAAGTAAAAGAGGAGAATGAAAAAGTTGGCTTAAAACTCAACATTCAGAAAACTAAGATCATGGCATCTGGACCCCTCACTCCATGGCAAATAGATGGGGAAACAATGGAAACAGTGTCAGACTTTATTTTTGGGGGCTCCAAAATCATTGCAGATGGTGGCTGCAGACATGAAATAAAAAGATGCTTGCTACATGCCAGAAAAGTTATGACCAGCCTAGACAGCAAGTTATGACCAACCTAGATAGCATATTCAAAAGCAGAGACATTACTTTGCCTACTAAGGTCCGTCTAGTCAAGGCTATGGTTTTTCCAGTGGTCATGTATGGATGTGAGAGTTGGACTGTGAAGAAAGCTGAGTGCCAAAGAACTGATGCTTTTGAACTGTGGTGTTGGAGAAGACTCTTGAGAGTCCCTTGGACAGCAAGAAGATCCAACTAGTCCATCCTAAAGGAGATCAGTCCTGGGTGTTCATTTGAAGGACTGATGCTGAAGCTGAAACTCCAATACTTTGGCCACCTGATGCAAAGGACTGACTCATTTGAAAAAGACCCTGATGCTGGGAAAGATTGAAGGTGGGAGGAGATAGGATGACAGAGGATGAGATGGTTGGATGGCACCACTGACTCAATGGATGTAAGTTTGAGTAAAGTCCAGGAGTTGGTGATGGACAGAGAGGTCTGGCATAAGGCAGTCCATGGGGTCACAAAAGTTGGACATGACTGAGCAACTGAACTGAACTGCCTGTCTTTATCAGTAAAATGGTAATAATTATGCTTCCCTAAGAGTGATTATCCATTCATTTATTCCACAAATATGCTAAATACCCACTACATATTAGATGTTGTTTTAAGTGCTAGAAATGCAGCAATGAGCAAAGCAGACAAAAATCCCTACCCCCTTACATTGTAGTGGTGGATAAAAACAATAAAGAAAAATAGGTGGAATAGAGACCATATTAGATGGTGCTGAAGAGAAAAATAAAGCAGGAAAGAAAAAAAAAATCATTAGGGATGGGAAGGATAGTTTGTACTTTTAGTCATGGTGACTCAAAAGTCCTCCCTAGAAAGTGATAATTTAGTGAAGACTAAGGACCATAGTAAGGAGTCACAAGGCTGTCCTGAGATAGAATGAGATTCCTCATGTGCTTTGTGTTAGTGTGGTGTGTATAGGGGAGTCACAAATGAAATAACATATATTATTCCTGGCAGGTACTGAATAACTGTTTGTTAATTATGAAGGAACAAACGCATGATGTATTTGTAGGCTCTGCAAGGGGAATGATGAATACAGAAAGAATAGCTTTGTAAGTAAAAGTCTTAAGCCAACCAAATGAAATCACCAACTGTCTCAAACTTGTGCCATTGAGAGTGTTAAGAAGTCTCAGTGAAATGTCAGTCAATCAGTTGCCAAGAGCCAGCCCTGCCCTTCCCCATGCCTAAAGACATTTGCTGGCTTAGTTACTGCTCATTTGCAAAACTAGAATTCAGAATGGCCTTGGGTGCATTTTATGACCTGTAGATCCATTAGATGTACTAAGGGAAGAGATGTCAAAGAGGACACAGATCCCTCCCTCAGTTCTTCCTTGGTAGTTGCTGCTATAATAGGATACTGAGCTTAATGAACCATAGATCCAACCGGCTCTAGCACTCTTATGATTCTTTACAGTGACCCAGGATGACTTTTTACTAGACTTTGATGTAGCAAATAGGTTTCAGCTCTTGTTCCTACGCTGGTTGATTGGGAGTGACTGACCCAGGGCACACTCCTAATGAATGCTGAAGCCTGTTTGGGCTCACTGGGAGAGAGGACTGTGATGGTAACTTTATGTGTCAACTTGACTGGGCAGTGGGCTGTCTTGATATTTCGGCAAACATTATTCCAAGTGTTCTGTGAGGGTGTTTTTGGATGAGATTAACACACTTGCAGACTGAGTAACATGGATTGTCCTCTCTATTGTGAGTGGGCCCCATTCAATTAGTTGAAGGCCTGAGTAGAATAGAAAGGCTGACCATCCCCTGAGTAGAGAGGATTCCTCCTGCCTGAGTGCCTTGGAACTGGGACATTAGCTTTTTTCCTGCTTTGGGACATGAATAAAATATTGGCTCTTCTTGAGTTCAGAGATTAGTACTGGAACTATACCATCACCTCTTCTGATTCTCAAACATTTTAAGTCATATTGAGACTAAACCATTGGCTCCTCTGGGTCTGTCTCTGTTACACTGGGACTTCTTGCCTCTATAACTGTGTGAGCCGATTCCTTGTAATGCATCTCTTTGTACATACCTATCTCCTGTTAGTTCTGTTTCTCTGGAGTGCTGCGCTGTGCTTAGTTGCTCAGTTGTGCTTGGCTCTCTGTGACCCTCCAGGAGATCTTCCCAACCCAATCCAGGGGATCAAACCAAGGTCTCCCACATAGCAGGTGGGCTCTTTACAAGCTGAGCTACCTGGGAAGACCCCATTTCTCTGGGGAACATTGACTAGTACAAAGGTTGTGATTAGTTAGCAATGTCTGCCATGGTGGTAGGAGTAGAAAGTGGTCACCCACATTTTCAAACTTTAAACATTTCCATGCACAACTGCATAAGAAACTACGTCAAACTGTTGAATGCATTTCATTACAAACTAGTGTTTAAAGGCCAGTCAGATTCCCAGATAGAAAATAACAGAGATGTCTGTTCCATAACGTGATAGAATCTTCAAGGAGAAAGTGAAAGTCTGTCTGACATTTGCAAAGCATCAGAGATTTGTGAACACACTCTGATTGTGTTAGATAGAGACAGTAAAGTAATGGGATATAAGGGTAGATCAAGCTTTGATTTATGTGGCCATTTGATACCACCTTTGACAACTTTGTCTACCTTGACATGTCAATAAAGTTATTAAAATGAAATCTGAAAAAAAGTACAGAGCATTAGAGCGTAACAGTTTCATTTCTAAGTCATAGTGCTCAGTGGACCAAGAGAAGCAGAGCCCAAGGCACAGATTGGTGGCTGCTTTAATTCCAGGTTGCCACTCACCTCTGTTTGACATTTGACGATGTACTTAAAACTGCTCCGAAGCACATCAAGAGAAATGAATGAGTAAATAATTGGTTGCCCCTTTGAAAATAGGAAATATCAGGCTTGGGTTTAATTAACTGCCATAAATTATTCTCAGGCTAACTGTTCAGAGAGGAGCCACTTTTAGCCTTTGCCTCCAGTGATGGAAAACTGTTCCGGTCACTTAGAGTTTCACTTTCTAAAGTAGCAGCCTAAAACAGTGTATCCCGTCATTGACAATATCAAGGGATGATGAAATCTGTCTACTGTGTTAGAGGTTGGCCTAGAAAATGTATCATATTTGGGTGCTAGGCATTTCCATCAGTGCTCCCTTCAGACCCATTCATAAAATTGGCTTCCAGGCAAGACCTAGTAAAATGAAAAGAGCACCCAACTCCTATTTTTGAAAAATGTTGCCCATTTCTTCAAGTACTTGTTATTATGAGAAAAAAATAAGGCTCATCATGTAGAAATAAGGATATCTAATACACGATAGCCTAACTCAGCACATGTTTATTAACATGGACATGTAAGGCCCAGTCCAAGACGCTAAGGAAAATGCAACATCAGCACTTACATCATCAAATCTAGTGAAAAGTGACATGGAAGGTCCTCAGGTGATTATAGTGTGGGCAGCAGGTGATAAGAGATTAAGAAATGATACAGAGAAAGTGGTTTGGGTGGACAGAAGAGGGAGGTATCAATTCTTTATAAACAGAGTGGTAGATGACAGTTAATGAAAGGTTTTCTAGTGGAGAAGACATTTGAGCTGAGACTTCACGATGGGGAGTTTTTACAAGTAGAGCCAAGGAAAGAGCAGATTATGCCCAGAGAACTATAATGACCAGGGCCTAAAGTTTGGGAAGCATCAGGGCATTAAGTGATAGATGAAATGTTTCCCAAATTCACATAGTGGCAAACCTGGAAGAGACACTAAAATATTTTGGTCCAGAATAATAATAGCTTATTATTGACATTTTTGACAATCTCTTTTCTCATCTGTTCTGGTGGCCACCTAAGATAGTTCTAAGGATCATATCAGAGGGATGATGTGTGTGAAAGTTAAATTCCAAATTGCTCAGCCTACATATCATCATTGGTGATGCTGATCAGTGATCATAGAGATTTAATGTTGTACCTCCCTCTTCTGTCCACCCAAACCACTTTCTCTGAATCATTTCTTAATCTCTTATCACCTGCTGCCTTGTAGCATGTTCCACCTGGTCCCATGGACTGATAAAGAACCTGAGGCCTGAAAAGCACTGTCCAAGACACACATTTAACGAGTTACTCTCTGCTGCCTCAAATCCTTTTCAAATCAGGCTTGGTATATATTAGTTTACAGTAAATAGTGCGTGGCGGAGCTGCCCCTTATATCCCAAGTGCCCCAACTCCTAGCCTATGCAATTTTCCTCAACAGGTTGATGGTAGCTCTTCAGTCTTAAATCTGAAGACTTTCCTAGAAATGAGACTCAGCTGCGTGTAAAATGTGTCACTTTGTCCTTGATTTTTTTCACTTGGGGATGGCCCAGGCAGCAGTGTCTCCACTTTCTGACTAGAGCTCTAGTGTGATGGGGCCCAGAGGGAACTGGTGGGTTTCCTTTTTTAATGGAGGAAGAGGCTGGCTCTAGAGTAGGGGTCGCCAACCTCCAGGATCTAATGCCTGATGATCTGAGATGGAGCTGATGTAATAATCATAGAAATACAGTGCACAATAAATGTAATGCATTTGAATCATCCCCAAACCATCCCTCTCCTCCCGAGTCTGTGGAAAAACTGTCTTCTGCAAAACTGGTCCCTACTCTAGAGGGCAGGCTTGAACTGCTTTGGTTAAGCTGCAAAAGCATTTTCAAATCAAGTAATAACCAGCAGGAGCAAAACCCATCTAATAACTTGCCTCTGTCTCTTTTTGTTCAGAAATCAGTTGGATCAATAACTATTTGAAATGTGAAAGCTTTTATCTGGCATGGTACCCGAAGAGAAAAGGAAATATGACAACTTTTTCTTTGGGAGGAGGAGTAGCATGCCCTTTAAGTTTCAGAAAGGGAGCAAGCATCAAAACCTGGCCTCTTGCCCTATTCTGGTATCCGGCAATGCCATCAGAGTGTGGAGTCTGTGCACTGATTAAAGTGTCTTACTGATGACTTGCTGGGATTCCAGGACAGGCACCAGATGTCACTCAGCCTACAGCATGCAGAGTTACTCCTAATTACCACTTGAAGTTGCCCTAGTTGGAGGTGATATTTCCCTCTCAGTTGAATAAATTAATTCACGCTGGAGAGTCTATTTCTGTTCTCATCTTGTTTTCCTTCATCTACCAAAAAATGACTCTTCATTACAGCACTTGATACTTAAGAGTTTCCCTCAAAAACCCAGGCCAATAAGAGAGTTTCCAGTCCAACAGGACTTCTATTACCTGTGCCTTCTCCACCTGCCTTGTAGTCCTTCCTTCCTTCCCCACACTGTGCTGTGTAGAACTTGGGCCAAGGCATTTTCTTCAGAATGTGTCCAACTGCCCCATCCGATCCTGGGCTGACTGTGTGTTTATCTCTACTGATTAGCACTGGAGAAAGACAGCTGTCTTTAGTCAACCATAGTCTGGCTCGAGTTCAGTAATTCTGATTGCTTCTGCCCATGAGCATAAATGAGAAGAAAGAAAAACCTTTACGCTATAGTTAAAGCTGACTTCACTTCATTTCCTGAATCTGCAGACGCTGCTTCCAGTAGAGAAAAGCATGGTTTTTTAAAACTGACTCAGACAGAACTACGTACTGTAGGACACAGATTTTTATAAAGACCTAATTATTGGGTCTATTCCATCAAAGGTAATCCTTCACATGGCCTCCCAGATTGAGCCTGGGATATTGTTCAGGTCTTTAGCGCTTTCCAGAGACTTCTTTAGCTTGGAATTTTAGAAATTTAAAAACTAAAAAGATTAGAAAAGGGGGAAAAAAAAAAGACAGCATATTGGGGGTAACTTTAGACAGAGGTACCAAACTGTTTTAGCCTGCCAACAGTCAATATTAAGTATCATATACTAGTATTCCTTTTTGTGCTATTTTAGGGGAAACCAACAATATCTTATCAGTAGGAAACTTGACTTTTAAAATATTGAGCTAGGGCCGCTGGCCATGATCTTGTTACTTCTTACCAGTCAAGTGGAATAGAAAAAAATACAAGTGTTGTGCTCGGAAAAATCTTAGCCTTAGTTTCTTTATCTGAAAAATAGGATAGATAATATAAACTTCAAAATGTCACTGTGATGATTAAAGAAAATGCATAATTTATGATAAGTGTTCAGTTCAGTTGCTCGGTCGTGTCCGACTCTTTGCGACGCCATGAGCTGCAGCACGTCAGGCCTCCCTGTCCATGACCAACTCCTGGAGTCCACCCAACCCATGTTTATTGAGTCANCTTCAAAATGTCACTGTGATGATTAAAGAAAATGCATAATTTATGATAAGTGTTCAGTTCAGTTGCTCGGTCGTGTCCGACTCTTTGCGACGCCATGAGCTGCAGCACGTCAGGCCTCCCTGTCCATGACCAACTCCTGGAGTCCACCCAACCCATGTTTATTGAGTCAGTGATGCCATCCAGCTATCTCATCCTCTGTCATCCCCTTCTCCTCCTGCCCTCAATCTTTCCCAGCATCAACATCTTTTCAAATGAGTCAGCTCTCTGCATCAGGTGGCCAAAGTATTGGAGTTTCAGCTTCAACATCAGGCCCTCCAACGAACACCCAGGACTGATCTCCTTGTCACTATTACTGTCTTTGTAATCCTTGCCTACATTTATTTTTCACTATCTGGGTACTTGAGCCCTACTGAAGTCTTTATTCAAACGGTGGTTTTATTGAGAACGGCAGAATACATGAAATATTTGTTCTAAATAATTATTGATAATTAGTCAGAAGTTTGTTGTTTTAAACCAGTGGTTCTCAAAGTGTGATCCTTGGAGTTACAGCTTCAACACCACCTGGGAGCTTGAAAGAAATGTAAATTATTACCCCACTCCAGACTTACTGAGTTAAGCCCTGCCCCAGGCAGGCTGAATCAGAGACTCTGGGCGTGGGTCCAGGAATCTGTGTTTTATCTAGTCTTCCAGAGGATTCTGGTGGAAGCTAAAGTTTGAGAATCACTTTTCTAAAACTAAATCCATCAGCTGCGGTAGACCTTTCTGTGTTTGATGCTTCTAAATATACTGAAATATAAATGTGTATGAGAAGGGACCTCTCTAAAATTAAGTGGATACTGTCTTGCAGAGGTTCTCTTGAATGCTCTTCCTGATCCCCCCCACTCTCGGAAAAGAAGACATCCCAGTCAGAATGCTTCTCAGGACTCAGCCTCTTCTCTTGGTGGCACTTTCTTTGCTTCCTGATGATGACAGTGCCACCTTACCTATAAAGATTTAGACAAAACAAAAAGGAGAAAAACATTAAGGGTAGGAGCAATAAACCTTAAAATATTCAGGAGCAATAAACCTTGAGCCATGATTCAGAGGCAACATCCTTATTTAAAGAGCTTAGCTTGCAATTATTTCATTGCCTCTTATTTGAGGGTTATACTGGTTTACTGTGACACTTCTGAGGCTGGGTNGAGAAAGACAGCTGTCTTTAGTCAACCATAGTCTGGCTCGAGTTCAGTAATTCTGATTGCTTCTGCCCATGAGCATAAATGAGAAGAAAGAAAAACCTTTACGCTATAGTTAAAGCTGACTTCACTTCATTTCCTGAATCTGCAGACGCTGCTTCCAGTAGAGAAAAGCATGGTTTTTTAAAACTGACTCAGACAGAACTACGTACTGTAGGACACAGATTTTTATAAAGACCTAATTATTGGGTCTATTCCATCAAAGGTAATCCTTCACATGGCCTCCCAGATTGAGCCTGGGATATTGTTCAGGTCTTTAGCGCTTTCCAGAGACTTCTTTAGCTTGGAATTTTAGAAATTTAAAAACTAAAAAGATTAGAAAAGGGGGAAAAAAAAAAGACAGCATATTGGGGGTAACTTTAGACAGAGGTACCAAACTGTTTTAGCCTGCCAACAGTCAATATTAAGTATCATATACTAGTATTCCTTTTTGTGCTATTTTAGGGGAAACCAACAATATCTTATCAGTAGGAAACTTGACTTTTAAAATATTGAGCTAGGGCCGCTGGCCATGATCTTGTTACTTCTTACCAGTCAAGTGGAATAGAAAAAAATACAAGTGTTGTGCTCGGAAAAATCTTAGCCTTAGTTTCTTTATCTGAAAAATAGGATAGATAATATAAACTTCAAAATGTCACTGTGATGATTAAAGAAAATGCATAATTTATGATAAGTGTTCAGTTCAGTTGCTCGGTCGTGTCCGACTCTTTGCGACGCCATGAGCTGCAGCACGTCAGGCCTCCCTGTCCATGACCAACTCCTGGAGTCCACCCAACCCATGTTTATTGAGTCAGTGATGCCATCCAGCTATCTCATCCTCTGTCATCCCCTTCTCCTCCTGCCCTCAATCTTTCCCAGCATCAACATCTTTTCAAATGAGTCAGCTCTCTGCATCAGGTGGCCAAAGTATTGGAGTTTCAGCTTCAACATCAGGCCCTCCAACGAACACCCAGGACTGATCTCCTTGTCACTATTACTGTCTTTGTAATCCTTGCCTACATTTATTTTTCACTATCTGGGTACTTGAGCCCTACTGAAGTCTTTATTCAAACGGTGGTTTTATTGAGAACGGCAGAATACATGAAATATTTGTTCTAAATAATTATTGATAATTAGTCAGAAGTTTGTTGTTTTAAACCAGTGGTTCTCAAAGTGTGATCCTTGGAGTTACAGCTTCAACACCACCTGGGAGCTTGAAAGAAATGTAAATTATTACCCCACTCCAGACTTACTGAGTTAAGCCCTGCCCCAGGCAGGCTGAATCAGAGACTCTGGGCGTGGGTCCAGGAATCTGTGTTTTATCTAGTCTTCCAGAGGATTCTGGTGGAAGCTAAAGTTTGAGAATCACTTTTCTAAAACTAAATCCATCAGCTGCGGTAGACCTTTCTGTGTTTGATGCTTCTAAATATACTGAAATATAAATGTGTATGAGAAGGGACCTCTCTAAAATTAAGTGGATACTGTCTTGCAGAGGTTCTCTTGAATGCTCTTCCTGATCCCCCCCACTCTCGGAAAAGAAGACATCCCAGTCAGAATGCTTCTCAGGACTCAGCCTCTTCTCTTGGTGGCACTTTCTTTGCTTCCTGATGATGACAGTGCCACCTTACCTATAAAGATTTAGACAAAACAAAAAGGAGAAAAACATTAAGGGTAGGAGCAATAAACCTTAAAATATTCAGGAGCAATAAACCTTGAGCCATGATTCAGAGGCAACATCCTTATTTAAAGAGCTTAGCTTGCAATTATTTCATTGCCTCTTATTTGAGGGTTATACTGGTTTACTGTGACACTTCTGAGGCTGGGTTTTTTTTTTTTGTCCTGGAGCCCCAGGAAACATGACCATAATCATTTAATAACTAACAATGCCTGTGATTATCTGTAACTCATGGGGTAATTTTTTTTTTTACTTTTACAATGGCAGTCACATTCTTCCTTGAATACCCCTCCTAAATTTTTGCAGTTCACCTTTAAAGCATCTGAAGTTCCTGGGTATTTGAGAGAAATGATTAATAGCCTCTATTGATTTTTCAAAAGTAAGGAAACACGGTGGCATGAAGCAGTGAATAGGAAGCTCAAAATTTCCATTACACATTCACTTTTTAAAGGGTATTTTGAGATGACTTTCTAGGTAGAATGTCAGTGAGTTTCTAAATATTAAAAAATTTTTCATTCCATGTTTAAAGGTGACAAATGCTCACATTTATATTTCTGTCCTTGCTTCCTATGGCACAGAAAAATCTTGTCTGGATGTATCCAAACTAGATAAGTTATTCAGAAGAAGGTTTCAACTTTTTTTCAGTTATATGTGTTGGACTGAAAAAAAAATATGTGTAGGGGTATTTGCTCATTTTATGCATTATGTATTTTTATTTGTATATCTCTAAATGATCATAGCCTTCTGATTTTTCATGGTATTCCTGAAGTGCCTTTCCTTGGGGAATGGTAGACCATCTGCTGTTAAAGATGGGAACCAGGACCCACACTGCTTAGAAATTTCTCAGATTAGGTATATATTTGCTACTGGAACCTAGGTCTTCCAGTTTCCTTAAAGTAAAACAATTTCCATGTTCCCTGTCTTGTGGATGTGCCCTTAGAAAGTGATTTTACACTTGCTTCTGTAGTGACCCAGGGTTTTCATGGGTTCTGAAAGAATTGTGTCAACTTCCAGGCTTGAAATTCATACCATCTGCTCAGCATACATTTGTCTATCATACCCACCTGTGGTATATACCCGTGGCATTTCTATTTTTCATATTTCTCTCAGGAAGCTTTTATTTTTTCTCTGCCAATAGCCTGGAGTAGACAGTAAACTTTCTTGTCACTTTTTGGCCCCTGGTTGCTCTTTTTCTAATCTATCCTCCTGCTTTTTTTTTTTTTTTTGTCAGATTGGGTCACGCTATAGAGATCCTTACTTTGAGTAGAGTTGTCTTTCCAGGTCCAGCTCAGGTAGATTGAGACCACAGTATGTGGGCTGAATAACGGCCCCAGGATGTATGTGTGTATATATATGTATATGTGTATGTATATATATATATATATATGTAAATACACACATACACCCTAATCCCTGGAACCTATAAATATTATCTTATTTTGGAAAAAAAAAATGTTTCGCAGGTGTGGTTAAGGATCTTGAGATGAGGTGGTCATCTTAGGTACTGGGTAGGCTCTACTGAATGATGTTCTTATAAGAGAGGAGAGGGGGATTGGAGACTGACATTAAAGAAGCCTTAGGCACGCAGAGGAGAAGGTAGTGTGAAGATGGAGGCAGAGACTGGAGTGATGTGTCTGTAAGTTGAGGGAAATCTGCAGTCAGAAGTGGAAGGAAGCAGAGAACAGATTCTCCCCTAAAACTTCCTACAGGAGTGCAGTGTCACCCTGCTGACACCTTGAGTTCAGACTTCTGGCTTTCAGAATTGTGAGAAAATGAATTTCTGATGTTTTAAGCTACCAAGTTTTTGGTTATTTGTCGTAGTTAATCTCTTCTGGAAATACCCTCTCAGACACACCCGGAAACATCAGCTATTTGGTCACCCCCTAGCCCAGTCAAGTTGACACATAAAGTTAATCATCATATTTTTAAAAGGAACCGATTTAAAGCCTATTATGTGAACAAATATTATTAACTATTTCTGTATGTCTGTCTGTTATTTCTTAACTAATTTATACATGACAGTGAATTCTGATAGCAGTCTTAATTTCCAAAGGAAATATGACTGGACATCACATCCTCAGTGATGTGAAGAAGAAATAGTGTTAGTAAGGTGGTCCATTAATTATGCTGGTATCTTAATTCAACAGCATTCAAGGGCAGTGAAGCAGAAATCATAATGGGTTTTGAAAGAAGCTTAAATTAGAGTTATGTCACTAAGGTGGGGATGGAATTGCTGAAAAGTCAGCAGGAGAGAAAAGAGTTTCAAAACAAATGAGATGATTTAAAGTACTTAAACCAGTATCAGAATCTTTGGGTATCTTCTGCAATGTTAATTCAGAGGTGCCAGGAGAGTCTTTTTATCCAAAAAGTTTTTCTGACTTGTTCACTAACTGTTTTCTTTCTTCAGTTTTAGATAAGACTCAAACTGTAGCTATACCAGAGGAAAGGTAACTCAGTTCACTTCAGTCGCTCAGTCGTGTCTGACTCTTTGCGACCCCATGAATTTCAGCACGCCAGGCCTCCCTGTCCATCACCAACTCCTGGAGTTCACTCAGACTCACGTCCATCGAGTCAGTGATGGCAACTCAAGGACAATATAATTCCCACTAAGTGCTTTTCATAGATTCCCAAAACAGGGGGAGAAAAAGGGAACCTCAGTAAATGGTGATTTGTACTATGATAATTTCTGTATTATTTTCTTAATGTGTTTGCCATCTATTTCTGCGTAACAAATGACCCAAAATTTAGTGGCTTAAAAAAAAAACAAAAAAAAAACAGCATTTCATAGTTTCTATGGATCAGGAATCCAGTTATGGCTTCATGGGGTCCTCTGGTTCATAGTCTCTCAGAAACTGCAATCAAAGTGTTCATCTCAGATTTATGGTCTTACCTGAAAATTCAACTGGGAAAGGATCTGCTTTCAAGTTAACTCACACAGTTATTGAATGTTTTGTTTGCTCAAGGACAGCTGGACTGGGAGTCTTAGTTCTTCATTGACTGGTTGGCTAGAGGTCACTCTCGGTTCTTTGCCAGGTGGCCCTCTTCATCAGGGGAAGCATGTGAGGAGCACTAGAGAGAGAAGGTTAGCAAGATAAAAACTTGTCTTTTATGACTTAATCTCAATTTCTTTTGTATATTTTATTTATTATAAGCATATCACTAGGTCCAGTCCATAATCAAGGAGAGAGGGATTACACAAGATGTAGTGTTAGAAGGAAGGACTCATAGTATACTATTCAATAGTAGTGCCTTGGAGAGCGATGTGTGCGTGCTTAGTTGCTCAGTCATGACTGACTCTTTGAAACCCCATGGACTGTAGCCCACCAGGCTCCTCTGTCCAAGGGATTCTCTGGGCAAGAATACTGGGGTGGGTAGCCATTTCCTTCCCTAGGGAATCTTCCCGACCTAGGGATCGAACCCAGGTCTCCTGCACTGAAGGTGGATTCTTTACCATCTGAGCCACCAGGGAGAGCCACTATTGTTCAGTTGCTCAATTGTGTCTGACTCTTTGAGACCCTACGGACTGCAGCATACCAGGCTTCCCTGTCCTTCACCATCTCCTGGAGCTTGCTCAAACTCATATCTATTGAGTTGGTGATGCCATCCAACCATCTCATCCTCTGTCATCCCTTTCTCCTCCTGCCTTCAATCTTTCTCAGAATCAAGGTCTTTTCCAATGAGTTGGCTCTTCACATCAGGTGGCCAAAGTGTTGGAGCTTCATCTTCAGCATCAGTCCTTACAATGAATATTCAGGATTGATTTCCTTTAAGATTGACTGGTTGGATCTCCTTTCAGTCCAAGGGACTCTCAAGAGTCTTCTCCAGCACCACAGTTTGAAAGCATCAATTCTTTGATGCTCAGCCTTCTTTATGGTCCAACTCTCACATTCATACATGACTAATGGAAAAACCATAACTTTAACTATAGAGACTTTTGTTGGCACTTTTTAATATCATAAATTAAGATATCTTAAAAAATGAATTTCCCAACCAACTTCTCTCTAGCTTTGCCTCTTGCTAAATGACAATTCACTCCTCTAGTTGCTCAGGCTGAAAACCCAGAAGTCACTTTTGATTTCTTTTGATCACATTCCAGGTCAACAAATACTTTGCCTCTGTCCTCTACTTCTGCCCAAGTCCCAACCAACATATCTTGCCTGGACAGTTCCAGTTCTGCCTCTTAATTGCCTTTTTGTTTACACTCTTAGCCTCTTGATTGTCTATTTTCAGCTCAGAAACTAATTTTTTAAAAACATATAAGTCAGATCCTCTCAAAACTTTGCAAATGGACAGGTAACTTGTAATAATATCCTTGCCATGGTCTTTGAGAACTGACGTGGTTTCCCCCTCATTACCTCTCTGACTGTATGTCCTTCTACTCTTCCTGCCTGCTCTAGAAATATTGATACTCTTTCCATTTCTAGAACATACCAAACCTTTTCCTCCTCAAACTCTTGGCACCTGTTCATGCTTTGCCAATTTGTTGTTCCCCAAGACAACCACTTGACTTGTTCTCTTATCTTTTAAAATCTCTGCTCAATGTCCCTTATCATAAAGGTCTTCCAAGACTATCTTGTCCAAAACCAAGTAACACCTCCATCCTGACCCTGTCATCCTTTCTCCTTAGCCTTTATTTTCCACTATGGCACTGTGAGCTGCCTAATCATCTATCAACCAGTCAATCATTTATCTCCTTATTTATTGTTTCCCTTCACTAGAAAGTAGGCTCCAGAAAGGTTGAAGTGAAGAAGTGAAGTTTCTCAATTGTATCTGACTCTTTGCGACCCCATGGACTGAAGCCCACCAGGCTTCTCCATCCATGGGATTTTCCAGGCAAGAATACTGGAGTGGGTTGACATTTCCTTCTCCAGGGGATCCTCCTGACCCAGGGACCGAGCCCAGGTCTCCAGCATTGCAGGCAGACGCTTTACCCTCTGAGCCACCAGGGAAACCAGGAAGGATTTATTCCTACTATAAATAGAATTGCCTCCTGCAGTTCTTTCAAATTGTTCATAGCATATGTATAGAAACACAATGGATTTTGGTGTCTTAATCTTCTATCTTAATTTTGCTGATTTTGTTTATTAGTACAAATAGCTTCTTGTGCATTCTTCAGGAGTCTCTGTAGGATCAAGAGGATCAAGTCATCTGCGAATAGAGATGGTTTTATTTCTTCTTTTTCAATTGGATCCCTTTTATTCTTTTTTTCTTATCTAATTTCTCTGGCTAGAATTTCCAGGAAAATATCAAATACTAATGGTGAAAGTGAGCATGCTTACCTTAATACTGATGTTTGGAGGAAAGTTTCCATTTTTCTTCTGTCAAGAATTTTAAACAGTTGAAAATAAAAGTAAATACTGGTCTCCCTCTTAGTCTTTGATTGCCTATAGAATATAGGCATAATTGGCAACCCACTCCAGTAATCTTGCCTGGAAAATCCCGTGGGCGGAGGAGCCTGGTGGGCTGCAGTCCATGGGGTTGCTAAGAGTTGGATACGACTGAGTGACTTCACTTTCACTTTTCACTTTCATGCATTGGACAAGGAAATGGCAACCCACTCCAGTGTTCTTGCCCGGAGAATCCCAGGGACAGGGGAGCCTCGTGGGCTGCCATCTCTGGGGTTGCACAGAGTCGGACACGACTGAAGCGACTTAGCAGTAGCAGCAGCATACCTTCATCCTATGTTTTCAATAAATGTTTTCTACTAAGTTACCCCAGAGACCTTCATTTAAGCAGAAAGTGATACATAAGTCAGTATTCTTACTGTATGATTAAATACTTAAAATACAGTAAAGAGAAAAATCAGAATTCTGAAATGTGATTACTTGTCACAATTAAATTGTGTAGATAAAAAACAAAAAACAACACCTAGTTCTAGCATAACATGCCTACTTAAAAGGTTTTATTTAGATAAGTATAGAAATAAGTTACACTTCTGCCTACAAGAGAATAAGCCCGGAAATGTTAGGATATTATTAACTACCCAAAACAGTGCTTGGCATAGAGCAGGCTCTTAATAAATATTTGTTGGGTGAAGGGATGAATGGTGAAATATTGTAGCTGTTGTTGAATTTCTCTTGTCAAAACAGTATCAACCTTCATCTAATTATAGAGAGAATGATTACAAATTCAAGCTTATTAGATGTAAAGAGGAACACAGGCAACTATTGGAGGCTGAAGATAGCTGGGTAAAGAGAAAAGCGAACAGAGTCAAGAATCTTATGGACAGGAAAAAAGCTATTCATCGCTGTGGTTAGTTACTTGGTTGTTTACTGTAGGATCTGAGTTTGCAGACAAGAGCTACTCTTTCCTGAACTGGAATTGAACGGTGACTCTAGGGACTAGAGACCCTGACCAGAGGTAGAAGCAGATTAGGACAAATGTGATTCTTCACAATGCTGTCATACCTCAGAGATATTGCAGGTTTGGTTCCAGACCACTGCAATAAAGTGAGTATTGCAATAGAGTGAGTCACAGAATTTTTTGGTTTCCCAATGCATATAAAAGTTATTTCAATACTATACTGTAGTCTGTTAAGTACGTAATAGCATTATGTCTAAAAAAAACAAGGTTTCAGTTCAGTTCAGTTGCTCAGTTGTGTCCGACTTTGCGATCCCATGAATCGCAACATGCCAGGCCTCCTTGTCCATCACCAACTCCCGGAGTTCACTGAGACTCACGTCCATCAAGTCAGTGATGCCATCTAGCCATCTCATCCTCGGTCGTCCCCTTCTCCTCCTGCCCCCAATCCCTCCCAGCATCAGAGTCTTTTCCAATGAGTCAACTCTTCGCATGAGGTGGCCAAAGTACTGGAGTTTCAGCTTTAGCATCATTCCTTCCAAAGAAATCCCAGGGTTGCTCTTCTTCAGAATGGACTGGTTGGATCTCCTTGCAGTCCAAGGGACTCTCAAAAGTCTTCTCCAACACCACAGTTCAAAACTATCAATTCTTTGGTGCTCAGCCTTCTTCACAGTCAACTCTCACATCCATACATGACTACTAGCAAAACCATAGCCTTGACTAGACGGACCTTAGTCGGCAAAGTTATATCTCTGCTTTTGAATATGTTATCTAGGTTTATGTCTTAATGAAAAAAGTTCATTGTTGGAAAAATGGTGCCTATAGATTTGCTGGACACAGTTGCTACAAACCTTCAATTTGTAAGAAATGCACTATTTGGTAAGCACAGTTAAACCACACAACTAGAAGAAGTGGATCTGGACCAGGGCATATTTGGGCTTAAAGGTGTGTAAAATGAGTATCTAGAGCTTGGGGCTTTCTGAATGGACATATTATTTTCGAAGATGGACAGAGATAGACTCTATGTGTCTGGTTCCCTGTGATGTCATGTTTGCAGTGTTTGCAATGTGCCAAAGATTACCACTGATTTCTGAACTCTAGATTTCTGTTTATCATACCACACTAATCACATTATACTTTTTATTATTATTACTACTCCAACACCAAACAATTTTCTAAATAGCTTCTGACTTACATTCCCTTATTGGCAGATCAGCCTCTCTCCCTTTACCCTATCTACTATTAAGTTCCTAAAGAAAGGGAAGAAAGAAGTTTAGTTCAGTTCAGTTGCCCTGTCAAATCCAATTCTTTGAAACCTCATGGACTGCAGTACACCAGGCATCCCTGTCCATCACCAACTGCTGGAGCCTGATCAAACTCATGTTCATCAAGTTAGTGATATCATCCAACCATCTCACCCTCTGTTGTCCCCTTCTCCTGATGTAAAAGAGATCCTACCAAACAGGATGATGCAAGAAAAGCTGGATTCCTCTATCCTGTTTTTGGAAAGAGAAGAGAAAGAGTAGAGGTAGGGCTCTGAGGTCAGACTTGGGTCACTTTGTCTTCTTCTTAGGCTAGAATCCTGGGAGGGTAATTGGTACAGAGAGAGGGTAATAACATCCAAAGGGGTTTATGAGGATTCCTGAGAACCTTATGGATGCTGAGTCACTGGGCAGAAATGGACTACTGGCATTCCTTCCCAACTCCAAGGGGAAGCCTCCTATTGGCCATGTACCTCATGCCTTTCAGAGGGCAAAACACACTGGCAGAGGGAGTGAGCTATGCAGATAAGCCTGAGCTGAGGCTACTGGATCCCCATGACATGTGTTCAGTTCAGTTCAGTCACTCAGTCGTGTCCAGCTCTTTGTGACCCCATGGACTGTAGCACTCCAGGCTTACCTGTCCATCACAAACTCCCAGAGCTTGCTCAAACTCATGTCCATGAGTCAGTGATGCCATCCAACCATCTCATCCTCTGTCGTCCCCTTCTCCTTCTGCCTTCAATCTTTCACAGCATCAGGGTCTTTTCCAATGAGTCAGTTATTTGCATCAAGTGGCCAAAATATTGGAGTTTCAGCTTCAGCAGCAGTCCTTTCAATGAACATTCAGGACTGATTTCCTTTAGGATGGACTGGTTGGATCTCCTTGCAGTCCAAGGGACTCTCAAGAGTCTTCTCCAACACCACAGTTCAAAAGCATCAGTTCTTTGGTGCTCAGCTTTCTTTATAGTCCAACTCTTACATCCATACATGACCACTGGAAAAACCATAGTTATGACTAGGTGGACCTTTGTTGGCAAAGTAATGTCTCTACTTTTTAATATGCTATCAGTTTGGTCATAACTTTTCTTCCAAGGATCAAGCATCTTTTAATTTCATGGCTGAAGTCACCATTGGCAGTGATTTTGGAGCCCCCCAAAGTAGTCTGTTGCTGTTTCCATTGTTGCTCCATCTATTTGCCATGAAATGATGGATCCAGATGCCATGATCTTAGTTTTCTGCATGTTGAGGTTTTTTTTTTTTTTTAATGTTGAGTATTAAGCCAACTTTTTCACTTTCCTCTTCCACTTTCATCAAGAGACTCTTTAGTTCTTCGCTTTCTGCTGTAAGGGTGGTGTCATCTGCATATCTGAGGTTATTGGTATTTCTCCTGGCAATCTTGATTCTAGCTTATGCTTCATCCAGTCCAGCATTTCTTGTGATGTACTCTGCATATAAGTTAAATAAGCAAGGTGACAATATACAGCCTTGACGTACTCCTTTCTCAATTTGGAACCAGTCTGTTGTTCCATGTCCAGTTCTAACTGTTGCTTCCTGACCTGCATATAGATTTCTTAAGAGGCAGGTCAAGTGGTCTGATATTCCCATTTCTTTCAGAATTTTCCACAGTTTATTGTGATCCACACAGTCAAAGGCTTTGGCATAGTCAATAAAGCAGAAGTAGATGTTTTTGCTGAAGCTCCAGTACTTTGGCCACCTCATGCGAAGAACTGACTCATTGGAAAAGACTCTGATGCTGGGAAGGATTGGGGCAGGAGGAGAAGGGGATGACAGAGGATGAGATGGCTGGATGGCATCACTGACTCGATGGGCATGAGTCTGAGTGAACTCGGGGAGTTGGTGATGGACAGGGAGGCCTGGCCTGCTGCCATTCATGGGATCACAAAGAGTCGGACAGGACCGAGTGACTGAACTGAACTGAAACGAGTGGTCTAGTGGTTTCCGTACTTTCTTCAATTTAAATCTGAATTTAGCAATAAACAGTTCATGATCTGAGCCACAGACAGCTCTTGATCTTATTTTTGCTGACTGTATAGAGCTTCTCCATCTTTAGCTGCAAAGAATATAATCAGATATAATCAGCCTGATTTTGATATTGACCATCTGGTGATGTCCATGTGTAGAGTCTTCTCTTGTTTTGTTGTCAGAGGGTGTTTGCTATGACAAGTGCATTCTCTTGGCAAAACTCTGTTGGCCTTTACCCTGTTTTGTTCTGTACTCCAATGCCAAATTTGCCTGTTACTCCAGGTATTTCTTGACTTCCTACTTTTGCATTCCAGTCCCCTATAATAAAAAGGACAGTATGGAAAGGCAAAAAGATAGCACGGTGAAAGATGAATTCCCCAGGTTGGTAGCTGCCTAATATACTACTGATCAGTGGAGAAATAACTCCAGAAAGAATGAAGAGATGGAGCCAAAGCAAAAACAACACCCAGTTGTGGATGTCACTGGAGGTAAAGTCTAATGCTGTAAAGAGAAATATTGCATAGGGACCTGTAATGCTAGGTCCATGAATCAAGGCAAATTGGAAGTGGTCAAACAGGAGATGGCAAGAGTAAACACTGACATTTTAGGAATCAGTGAACTAAAATGGACTGGAATGGGTGAATTTTACTCAGATGACCACTATATCTACTACTGTGGGCAAGAATCCCTTGGAAGAAATGGAGTAGCCATCATAGTCAATAAAAGAGTCTGAAATGCAGTACTTGGATGCAATCTCAAAAACAACAGAATGTTCTCTGTTCATTTCCAAGGCAAAACATTCAATATCATGGTAATCCAAGTCTATGCTCTGACCAGTAATGTTGAAGAAGCTTAAGTTGAACAGTTCTATGAAGACCTACAAGACCTTCTAGAAGTAACACCCAAAAAAGTCCTTTTCATTATAGGTGATGACATGTGAAGAGGGTGCAAATGGAAAGAAAATCCATACATTCCATTGAGGGAACTTGTGGACCAAGAAATGCTGAACCAGTTGAGGTGTGGAGTCAGAACAAGAGGCTACTGGTAAGGACATTTCGTGGCTGAGTCAAATGATAGCAATAAGGACTCTAAAGGTGAGTGGATGCCACTACAGTGCTCAAATGACCATAAGGGTCTGATCATGTCTTAGTGATCCAGGAGGCAGTGTAGACCAATTCTCTGAAGCAGAGACTAGCAAAGATCTGAAGGACCTGGGAAGGCTCTGAGGCAACCACCTCCCCTCCACCACCATGAAGTCATGTGGACCCAACTCATGTCATGGTGAGGAGAAGAATGGCAGGTAAAAGGGAAGTATCTGTTTTAAAGAGACCAAGTCATTCAAAGACACAAATTAAGCCTGAAGGGATTGGCACATTGTAAATGATCAAGTTTAGCCTTCATTTCCCTTTTTTCCTTGTTACCCTGATGGGTAGGAGACCTGTGGGGATCATCAGAGAAAACAAAGATTCTTTTTTCTTTGCTCATCTGAGTGTAATTTGAGCTCAGTTACAGCCATATTTACTTAACGTGTCTTATTTCCCAGCTTTTCTCTCCAACATCCCCCCCTCCCCCAGATCGAAGCTCCTCGAGGACCACAAAGGTGGAGGTGTCACCAGCACACCTTTCTGTGCCTGAAATGTTGTACATAAACTGTCTCATTTAATCTTTCCATCATGTGATGTGCTTGCTTTCTGACTTCACAGACCAGAACAGTGAAGTAGCTTTCTGGATCATACAGCTAATAGATTTCAGAACCAAAGTTAAAATTCAGATCTGTCAGGTTCCAGATGTTCTTGTGCGTTTTTGCATCTTCTACTGCACCTGGCGCCACAGAATGACAATCTATAATGAATGCTCTTTACTCCTTGTAAGGTAGAGTATATTATGCTGAGCTGAGAGTAAGTCTGTATGTTAGGATAGGATTTTCCAGAGAAACAGAATCGATAGGATCTATGTCCCTATCTGTATCCATCCTCTCTCTCTCTATGTGATATGTCAACATCTCAATAGGATCTCTCTCTCTGTCTTTCTGTGTATCTATGTATGCATGTATCCATCTATCCTAGAGAGATAATTACTATAGGAATTGGCTCATGTGACTGTGGAAGCTAAGAAGTCCTATAGTCTGCTGTTTGCAAGCTGGATAAACAGGAAAACCATTGGCATAATTAAATCTAAGTCCCAAGGACCAAGAATCAGGATTGCCAGTGTTGGAGGGCAGGAGAGAGAGAGAGAGAAGATGAATTTGTTCTCCCTCCTCCTGTTTGTTCTCTTTGGGCCCTTGATAGAGTAGATGCTGCCCATCCACTTTGGAGTGGGCTATCTGCTCTCCTCAATTCACCAATTAAAGTGCTTATCTCTTTCAGAAATACTTTTACAGACTCACCCAGAAATAATGTTTTACCAGCATTGGTTAGCCCTGTCAAGTTGACGTATAGAATTAACCATCACAGTTGGTATCCAAAATTTACTGTAAGAACAGTTATTGGAGAGTGTAGAAGGGTGCCAAGAATTCTCAGATGCTTGTGTACGGTATCAGTGAAGCAGAAACAAAGATGTGCAAGTTTCCAAAAAAATTCTGTAATTTGTATATGAAAGAGCATCTTCTGCCATCTGATTATTCCTTACTGCCTGTTAGTCAGTTAGGGTGTGTAGCCTTGAGTCTATTTAAAAGCCCAGTGATTAAGAGGTCATATTAATTTGATCACTTTTTCATCCCTTTCAAGTAAAGTATTAGCACATATTCTGATGGCTGTAGAGTGCAGGAGAAAGATATTTAATCTGTGCAAGCTGTAATGTCATCTTGGGAAATCTCAGACCAAAGGAGAAACTGTGATATTTTGTCAGTTATTACCAAGTGCCAAAATGGAAAGTGATGATCACTTCTAATAAAAGAATTGATTGTGCAATTTATATCAGGCAGATTCAATTAATATCTAATCTTTAAATGTATGTAATTAGATTTGCATATTCACATCTTTGCAATTAGGAGTTGGTATTTAAAGGGCATACTTCCCATTTCCTATTTTCTTTGTCACAAAAACCTAGTGGGGCTTTTTGTTGTAGAATTATAGAATCAAGGTAAATCTGTTTGCTTGATGACCTCTAATCATGGTAAAGAAAGGGTTTAGTTAATACCTTTAGAAGGTTGGAAATATTCATAGTTGATTTAAATGGTTTTCAGCCCTGACATTCACAATTTATATTTAACAGTGCTCATTTATAATTGTAACCAGTTTCCTTTTAATTTATGCATCAGAAGTACTTAAACATAAAGGTTAAGTTCTTCTTTTCTAAATCACAGGAGTGAATAAGATTCTTCCTTTACATCTCTTTATGGTGGAGTGCTTCAACCCTCTGATGTCAAGGTACTGCTAAGTAAGTTATAGATACTTGGGTATCGTTTAGTTCTGTGAAGCAGCAATTTACCCTAGGGGCCTGGAAGAACAGGTTTGGCTAGTAATCTGTTCAAACTATAGGGAATATGCTGTGTATTCAGATATCCCAGGAATGAGTTAGGCAACTTAGCAGTAATGTCAAGTTAATAAGCTTTTGATGAAAGGCATTGACTGGTACTTGCATTCTCACTCGTGAAAAATACTTTTTGCGCTGTAAGTTACTAGGTCTGAGAGAGTTCTTGGATACACCTCATGTACAGATCCACCCTAATCTTTAGGTGAGAAAGACTTACTCAGAAATTAAAACCCAAGTGTTATAAGATCCAAGATTTAAAAAGGAATAATAATAATATCCAGTGCTAGAGAGCACAAAGGAAGGACAATGGTTTCTTTTATTGCTAGTAAGGTGTAAACGGGTATAGCCTTTTTTAGGCCAATTGGTAAATTGTATCAAAAGCCTTAAATATATGCTTTCTCTTTGATGGAGAAAATTCCACTTACAGGAAATTATCAGAAGGAAGCAGTTACATATGGAAAAATAATTGTGCTATGATAGTCAGAGAAGCCAGTGAAGTGTCCAAGATACATTTTTAAAAGATTCATTGAATATATTATGTTACATTTAAATAATAGATTTCCATATGGTAGTGTTGGCTCAGACGGTAAAGTGTCTGTCTACAATGTGGGAGACCAGGGTTCAATCCCTGGTTTGGGAAGATCCCCTGGAGAAGGAAATGGCAATCTACTCCAGTACTATTGCCTGGAAAATCCCATGGACAGAGGAGCCTGGTAGGCCCCAGTCCATGGGGTCACAAAGAGTCTGACATGACTGAGTGACTTTACTTTCATAGGAGTGGAAAATGATGATGTAATGATACAGAAACAGCTCATAAGATACATTTTCGTGAACATGGTTTAAGTAGCTTATAAAACAGGATGTATGATGATAATAAATCAGGGAAAATAGGCCAAAGATCAAAACAGTTTTCTTTGGGAGATAGGCATATTCATGATTTCCCTCTTTATGTATTTCACTTCCCTTTTTATTTTCTATTTGTCTGTATAAACAAGTATTAGCAAAGGTGAATTATGAAATGGACATGGCATTATATTACTGCAAATCTTAAGTTATATAAGAAAAATGTGCCATTTTCTATAAAAAATTTCTGAAAAAAATGAGCCACAAGTCATCAGTGCACTGCTGTCCAATTTCTTTTTACAAGGGAACAGTTTCTTGTTAAACAGAAAAAACACTGTGTTTCAATGAACAGGAAGCTTTCTCTGCAATTCTTTCTTATTTTGAATGACAGTTTAATTTTGATAAATTTTGATAAGGATGTATTATTTTGCCACTCTGTTAACAATTACTTATAGATGTGACTAGCAGGTTGGCTGTTTTAGATTTAAAAAGCCTCTTAGATTTTCTTTAGCCTTGTTTAGGTTTTATGAAAGTGCGTTGCATCAATGACCACAATGACATTAATAATTCAGAGCTTCAAATGGCCAATTCATACAAATAAGTTTGCTGGGTTCTTGTTTTGCTGATAATATGTTTTTATGTGAACTGCTTTTCAATCAACTGACAAAATTGCTTGTGGTGGTTTACTATCTATACGTTACAGCATTGTTTCTTTTACTTAGATGATGTAAAATCAATTTAATTATGCCCCTTAGAAGAATTCTGAAATGGGTGTTTGTTCTGGATGTGTTAATGCGAAACATTTGAGTGTTCACTTATTCTTAATATACACAATCTTCTCTAAGTTCTTGATTTCTCACCTACTTTTCTGTAGAAAATAAAACTGGAGTTTTGTTTTATTTAAAGGAATCAAGTTCTGTTGTTGTTGAACTATGTGAGATTATTTTATTAGTTTGACTTGGGGAAAAAATTGCTGTCCTTTTAGAGAACTGAGATGGTGCTCCTACGGGTACTTCCCCCAACCTAAAAACATGCCATTTAACTTAAAACTGCTGTTTAGCTGAGTACGAGTGACATGCCTTTCAGTTATGCTGATTTTCTTTTTTTGCAGAGGTGAGAAATGATGCTAATTGAATCTAAGCTGAAAATCAGCACTTAGTACTCTAATTTCTGACAACATCGTGTTTTTGATCATTCTTACTGCCCATTCTATCAAGTTCTGTGTCAGCCACACAATAATGAATAATTTCTTTCTCAATCCTGCTGCTGCTGCTGCTGCTAAGTCACTTCGGTCATGTCCGACTCTGTGTAACCCCATAGATGGCAGCCCACCAGGCTCCCCCATCCCTGGGATTCTCCAGGGAAGAACACTGGAGTGGGTTGCCATTTCCTTCTCCAGTGCATGAAAGTGAAAAGTGAAAGTAAAGTCGCTCACTCATATCCGACTCTTAGTGACCCCATGGACTGCAGCCTACCAGGCTCCTCTGTCCATAGGATTTTCCAGGCAAGAGTACTGGAGTGGGGTGCCATTTCCTTCTCCGTCTCAATCCTACTACAAGTTACCAAAATAAAAGATTAAAGAAAGATTGTGTGTGTGTGTGAGTTGTTTAGCTGTGTCCAATTCTTTGTGACCCCATGGACTGTAGCCTGCCAAGACCCTCTGTCCATGAGATTCTCCAGGCAAGAATGGAGTGGGTTGCCATTTCCTTCTCCAAGAGAAAGATTAGGAGGAAAGTAAAAGATATATTTTATTTATTTAAAACATACCATAAGCAGATAAGATTTGCACAAAATGTAGTAAAAAATGATCAAGAGAAAAATCAGACGCCTTAAAGGAGAGAAGAGACAACAAAGCCTGAGATGATCTCTCAAATCAAATATTACATTTGTGCAAATTTTTCTAATATTTAAACGCAAAGAAGGAAGTATGACAGGTTGCACTTCACTGCTTCTTTTTTTTTTTTTTCCCTGCTGGCCTGGGTCTTTGTTGCTGTGCATGGGCTTTCTCTAGTTGTGGCAAGTGGGGCTACTCTCTAGCTGTAGTGCTTGGGCTCATGGTGGTGACTTTTCTTGTTGTGGAGCAGGGGCTCTAAGGCATGCAGGCTTCAGCAGCAGTGGCACGTGGGCTCAGTAGTTGTGGTTCCTGGGCTCTGGAGCACAGGCTTAATAGTTTTGATTCACTGGTTTAGTTGTGCAGCAGCATGTGGGATCTTCCCAGGCCGGGGTTTGAACCCATGTCTCTTGCATTGGCAGCTGGATTTTTAACCACTGGACAGACAGGGAGGTCCTCACTCCTGTTGAAGGATAAAAAATTTTCTTGCAGCAAAAGCTATGAAGTTTATACTTAAGGCTTCCCTGATAGCTCAGTTGGTAAAGAATTCACCTGCAATGCAGGGGACCCTGGTTTGATTCCTGGGTCAGGAAGATCTGCTGGAGAAGGGATAGGCTACCCACTCCAGTATTCTTGGGCTTCCCTTGTGGGAAGACAATACTTTTAGAGTGTTGATCTTTATTTAAAGGATCTGTAATAAGTGGCTCAATTCAAATACTACCTTTTCCATGAAGTCTTCTCTGATTTTTTCCCCTCCCTTTCCAGTTATAATTATTTTCTCTTTGATCCTTTGTTCTTTCATAGCACTTTATCTGTCATGCATTTAAAGCATTTATAACATTTTTCCTTCAAGACTGTTATTTATGATTATATTTCATCATCCCTGTTAGACGGTGATCCTTTGATCTCTCACAGTGCCTCGTTCATAAAAGTAACAAGCAATTCTTGAGTGCTTTTACTGTGTGGCAGGTATGGCTACAGCTTTTAGGAACTTTGTCTCATTTTATTCCCACGATATCCATGTTTTATTCATTTCATTTTAAAGCTTTTAAATTTTTTTCCCATTTTTATTGAGGTATCATCAACATGTCACAGTATCTAAGTTTAAGGTATACAACATAATGATTTGATATATTGTGGTATATTTATCACAATGTGTGTATGTGTGTGTATATAGGTTGATTTAGTCATTCAGTCATGTCCTACTCTCTTCAGTCCCATGAACTGTAGCCCTATAGGCTCTTCTGTCCATGGAGTTTTCCAGACAAGAGTACTGCTGGTTGCGATTTCCTACTCTAGGTAATCTTCCTGACCCAGGGATTGAACCTGTGTCTCTTGCATCACCTGTATTTGCAGGCAGATTCTCTACCGCTAGTGCCACCTTGGGAGCTATTTATCACAATAAGGTTAGTTAATATCCATCACCTCACATAGTTATAAAGCTTTATTTCTTATAATGAAGACTTTTAAGATCTACTCCCTTAGCAACTTTCAAATACTATATATTTCAGTATATAGTATTGTTAACTATAGTCACTGTGCTATACATTAAATCCCCAGAACTTCTTTCTCTTAAAAAAAAAACTTTATGTCTTTGACCCTCTTGACTCATTCCCCTCTGACCCACCCCCTGCTGATGGCAACCATAAATCTGTTCTCTGTTTCAGTTTTTTTGGATACCACATATAAGTGGGATCATACAGTATTTGTCTGTCTATATCTGACTTATTTCACTTAGCATAATGCTCTCAAGTTCCATCTGTGTTGTAAATGGCAGGATTTCCTTCTTTTTTTATGGCTAAATAATATCCAATTGTGTGTATATGTCATGTATATCACACTGTCTTTATCTGCTCATCCATCAGTGGGCATGTCAGTTGTTCCCATGTCTTGGCTGTTATGCAGATGTCTCTTAGAAATAGTTTTCCTTGCCTAATTACCCAGAAGTGAAATTGCTGAATCATATGGTAGTTCTCTCTTAACTTTTTTGAGGAAACTCCATAGAGTTTTCCCTGGAGGCTGTACCCATTTACCTTCCTATCAGTCAACAGTACATGAGGATTCTCCTTTCTCTGCAACCTCACCAGTACCTGTCATTACTTGTCTTTTGGTCTTAGACATCCTAGCAGTGTGAGGTGTATCTCATTATTTTTATTTGCATTTCTCTAATTCTGAGTGATGTTACTCCACTACCTCTCCTCACAACACTGTTGTTGTCCTTGTTTTACCAATAAGCAAACCATGGTTTAAGAGACAGAAAATAATATGAGACAGGAAATACTATGCCTCAGATTTCAAATCTGGTAGCCAGTGGATTAGGATTCATGCCTGATTGGCTACAAGGGGCTTGCCTTTAAGGACTGTGTCTGATTCTGGGCAGCATTTTCATTAGTGTTTTTTTTTTTTTTTTAACAGAATCTATGGAAACATTATGTATGTAGATTGAAAAATTGTGTTTTTCATTCCTGACTCCATTTTGTGAGACTGGGAGGAAGGGATTTGGATGATGTAGTTTAGAGCAGCGGGTTTGGGTGAAGTCACGATGAAGCAGCCATCCATCCTGTATAGCACATTGGTCTCTGGACTGTCTCTCAGAGGCCTTGGAGTACAGAAATCAGGATCAGATTTTCTTATTAGTAAGGTCATGAGATTATGGTGCGGCAACAAGTGACCACGATATCTTAGTAGCTACAACAACAAATAGCAAAGGTTTACTCTGCACTTGCACTGAATGTCCATCGTGATTGTCTTGAATTCCACTTGATGTTGTCATCATTTCTGTGCTCAGGCTGACAGAGCAGCTTGTATTTGATCATTGACAGGTTGGTGGCAAAAGGAAACGGGACATAGTAAGCATGAGCTAACCCTAAAAATTCTTGCTTGGAATTGATTTGCATTATTTTTTCCCACGTTTCACTGGTCAGAGAAATATCACACTGAAACTCGTGAGTTCAGCAGGATGGGTGTGTACAGACTTTTAAGAAAGCGTAATACAAGTTACAGAACAAACCTAATGTCAATGGAGTGAGATACCTGGTCTTCATGCAAAGAGGCAGACCTCGGGGGCAGAGGCAAATATTTTTTTCCACAATGATATTATCTGTTCCGTGTTCCTAGTGCCTGGCCATAACATAGATATTCCTTCTGTGCTGTGTGCTGTCTTAGTCAGTCAGTCGTGCCTGACTCTTTGTAACACCATGGACTGCAGCCTGCCAGGACCCTGTATCCTTGGGAATTCTCCAGGCAAGAGTACTGGAGTGGCTTGCCATTCCCTTCTCCAGGGGATCCTCCCAACTCAGGGATCGAACCTAGGTCCTTCCGCATTGCAGGTGGATTCTTTACTGACTGAGACACTGCTGCTGCTGCTGCTAAGTCACTTCAGTCGTGTCCGATTCTGTGTGACCCCATAGACGGCAGCCCACCAGGCTCCGCTGTCCCTGGGATTCTCCAGGCAAGAACACTGGAGTGGGTTGCCATTTCCTTGTCCAATGCAGGAAAGTGAAAAGTGAAAGTGAAGTCACTCAGTCATGTCTGACTCTTTGCAATCCCATGGACTGCAGCCCACCAGGCTCTAGGGAAGCCTAATTGGTATAAATTCTGGCAAAGTCATGGCCATCCTGACTGGAGGAGAGAATGAACTGAGGTCATTTTTTACTGTATCTTTCTATGTCTGTCTGCAAATAATTTCAAGAAGAAATTATGTATAAGATCTATGCATTGGAGTCTGCCAGCCCAGGGCTCAAATCCTGACTATATTACATGAGAATGTGGGCAAGTCTCTGAGCTTGTTTTCTCAGATAATTTTAATTGTGCTCAATATCTAGCATTAATTAATATTGTAGTGTTTTTCCTAATGTATAATTCCCATATCTATTATTATAACCCAGCTTATTTCTTGTGCTCAGAACTCCACGTGTATCACTTTGATCAGTTCAGTTAGTTCAGTTGCTCAGTTGTGTCCGACTCTTTGTGACCCCATGGACTGCAGCATGCCAGGCTTCCTTGTCCATCACCATCAGCAGCTTTTCACATATTTAGAAAGTGTTATTTTGTTATCCTTCCTCACCTCCCCAGCTTCCCAGGTTGTTCAAACCATGGAACTGTGAGACTGCTTTCCATAATAGATCCTGATCCTTAATTGTTCCATTCATTTACCTCTAGATTCCTTTATTATTTCAATGAGTAACCCAAAGGAATATCCAGGAAGATGTGAGGAATATTAAATACAGGGGACATTATTTTCCTGCTCTGAGACTGATAAGTATTTCCATTAGATTTTGCTAACCATAGTGTATTGCTACATCATTATTATTTTTGTGATGTTCCTGTTACTGAAAATGGGAGGAACAGGGGAGAACAAGTGAACAGAGCATTCTATAACCAGAATTTACCTCCTTATTGACAATTGCTCTCTCCCTGGGCCTAGGGGCCCCTCGAAGGAGACCTATCATTTGTTCAATGGGGAAATCAATCTGCTGTTTGTTCCCCATTCAAGAGGAAGTAACAAAGGCTGAAAACACTACTGCCCTGACAACATGGAGATTTGCCTGTCTTGCTTGGGTGATGCTCCTCTTTGGAGATTCCTTGTGTGTTTCATAGGAAGATAGAGCCACATACTGACTTTTCTCAGTGAGATAGATGTTAGATACAGACTATTCTGCTGTGATTAAAACAACCTTACTCAAATGGACAAGACAAAAAATGTTGTGTTTTAATGCAAAGGGGTTTAGAGATAGGTTGTGGTAAACATTTACTTTTTTTTTTTTTTTTTAGTGGTACATTGTTGTATTCACTGGATTAGATGGAAAAATAATGCACCTCGAGGCAGATCATCTCTTAGCTGGCTTAATGAATGAAATTGTGATCCTGGACTCACTTTAACATTCTGAGTCACTAGGCCTCCAGTTTAAGGTGTGGTAAAGCATCATGTGTGGATATGTGTATGCTGTCACTTCAGTTGTGTTCAACTCTTTGTAACCCTGTGGACTGTAACCTACCAGGCTTCTCTGTCCATGGCATTCTCCAGGCAAGAATACTCCAGTGGGTTGCCAAGCCCTCCTCCAGGGGATTTTCCTGACCCAGGGATCAAACCCATGTCTCCTCATTGGCAGGTGGGTTCCTTCCCACTAGTGCTACCTGGGAACCCACAAAGCATCATGAAGGATGATAATCCCAAGATTTTGCAGACATTGAGCTAGAAAAACTGGATAAAACATTAAATCTAAGTGGATCAGAACAGAAAGGAATTTTCATGTATCTGACTGAGCATAAATAGAGACAAGATGCTATTTTAGTGCCATCATTGATATGGATCATGTGTCTTAGGGGATGGGGATGAAAGATTCCTGCTGGGGAGGCAGAATCAATGGACTTTGGTTTGCAAATTGTCTTTAGACTGGTTTCTGGGAAGACAACTAGGCAAGTTTTAATGTGTACAGGGAAAGCATAAAACTTACCTTCTCAAGAAGGCCCCAGTATTAAGGCATTCCTTATCTTTTTAGATGAATTTCAACTGTGTAGGGTCTCTTAATAGCTAAGTCTTCCCTGGATTATTGGGCACATGCTGGACAACAGAGTGCCTACTGGGCTACAGAGTGCAATTGGAAAGAAAACTTTTTGTCTGTTGGGTCTGATTAGTTTGGTTGCTTTGACCAGTGGATCCAAATTCAGCTGCAACCAGAAGCTTTTAAAAATAAGGTTACCTTGGCCCTATCTGGGATCCCTGGCACTTGAGTTTCTGAAGCTGGTGATTTAGAATCTGCACGTGAAAGCTTCCTGGGTGATTTTGATATAGTGTCTCCATGGGAAGTTTGGGAACCAATGGAATAGAGCATGTGGCTAATGAAATTTATTCTGCTGAAGGACTGCTTTACTAATGAGTAGAGAAACAACAAACAAACTAATATATCAAAACCCAGTAAAATGGTCCCCTGTATGTGAACTAACTAGGTACTACTGAAAGGGAAGGTACAAACAGAAAATAGATACATCTTGATCTGTGATTAATATAGACTACTTGGAATTTCTCTGGGCTTCTCTGTTGGCTCAGATGGTCAAGAATCTGTCTGCCATGCAGGAGACCTGGGTTCAATCCCTAGGTCAGGAAGATCTCTTGGAGAAGGGAATGGCTTACCCACTGTAGTAGTCTTGCCTGGAGCGTTCCATGGACAGAGGAGCGGGAGGACAAGGGAGCCTGGCATGCTGTAGTTCATGGGGTCTCAAAGAGTCAGACACAATAGCGACTGAACAACAGTAGGAACTTCCCTGGGGGTCCAGTGGTTAAGACTCTGTGCTCCCAGTGCAGGGGACCTGGGTTCAATCCCTGGTTGGGCAACTCGATGCCACATGCCTCAGCTAAGACTGAGCACAGCCAATACATATATAACACACACCCACACACCCACCCACACACACAAAAGACTACTAAAGAAAAATGACTATTTCTGAGCAGGACATTTTGATTTATTTAAAAATATTTGTCGCTTCTAATTGGCCAGGCAGTTTGATAGTTTCTATAGAATATAGACATAAACTTTGATTTCTCCTCTTATAGAGTTTATAATTCAATTGCAATTTTGAAAAGGTCTAATGACTCTCTTGGAGGTCCTGAGATTATGGGATCAAGAACTGTTGTCTTCAGAATAGTCAGATTGCCTTATTTGGTTTGGGTGGAAGGAAGAGGGATTGAAAACACACTTGCCAAGAAAGTTTTAGTAGACAGTGTTGATGCTCAAAGCCATGACCCCCTTTTTGTCTTCCTCCTGCTCTGGAGCCTGGAGAAGCAGATGTCATTGTCTCCTGCTGATGGAAAGAGTGACAGACTTTATTTTCTTGGACTCCAAAATCACTGCAGATGGTGACTGCCGCCATGAAATTAAAAGACGCTTACTCCTTGGAAGAAAAGCTATGACAAATCTAGATAGCATGTAAAAAAGCAGACAGATTACTTTGCCAACAAAGTTCCATATAGTCAAAGCTATGGTTTTTCTGATAGTCATGTATGGATGTGAGAGTGGGACCATAAAGAAGACTGACTGCCAAAGAATTGATCTTAAAGCACATAGTGGTTTTGAACTGTGGTGTTGGAGAAGACTCTTGAGAGTCCCTTGGACTGCAAGGAGATCCAACCCGGCAATCCTAAAGGAAATCAGTCCTAAATATTCATTGGGAGGACTGATGCTGAAGCTGAAGCTCCAGTACTTTAGCCACCTGATGCGTAGAGCTGATTCATTAGAAAAGACGTTGATGCTGGGAAAGTTTGAAGGGAGAAGGAGAAGGGGATGACAGAGGACAAGATGGCTGGCTGGCATCCCCATTTAGTGGACATGAATTTGAGCAAATTCTGGGAGATTGTGAAGGACAGGGATGTTTGACGTGCTGCCGTCCATGGGGTCACAAAGTGTCAGACATGACTGAGCAACTGAACAACAACAACAGGCTGCTGATGGACAGGGATGTGTGACCTAGTCCTGGACAATGAGAGGTAAAGAGGAGTGGTTTTTTTTTTTTAAGGTTTCTGGGAAGGAGGATTTTCTTCTAGATCAAAAAGAAGTACATGGATTGCTCTACATTGCCTGCTGCTTGCTGCCTCTAAGGTATGTTACTTAGTGTTGATAAGACTTAGCGTCTCTTGATGCCATCAGCAGATACCAAGAGAACCTGGAAGTCACCAATCCAGAAACCTGACACTGCTAAACTTCTGAATGAAGGCCACAAAGGCTAAAAGTTTCTTAGCTTCTCTGTAAGGAAAGTGAATCTTAAATTAAACCAGTATTTGCTTATTTGATATTTGCAGTCAAATGAATTCCTAACAGACAGTATAATGCAAGTCATGTTTCAACTGTTGACTTTATTTTAACTTTTAATATTTTAGAGAAACACATCCTTGACTTCCTTTTCTAGCTCAGGGTATGGACTATGATGGCATTGTGGTGAGATTTGTTGTTTTTGTGTGGAAAATTTCCATTTCTCTTTCTTCCTGATTTCTCCTGAGAAGCTGCTTCTCCCTTACCTCAGACCTGGGGGTTTAGAGGCACTGCCCCTACCTCTGATAACGGGATTGGATATGAGTCCTGGGCTTGGCAAGTCAGAGGTCTGCATCCCAGTGACATTGTGGCTGGTACAGAGATCAGACAAGAAACAATGAGATCAGATTCAGATGGCAGTAGTCAAACCCCTTAATGGAGAAATGCCTAAAGCCTGGTCCAAACCCACAAATTAGTAGATGAAAAAATATGTTTGTTTGGCATGGGCAGTTTGAGTGAAATTTCTGATACCAGCTATCAAAAGAGGACTGACTTCTAAAACCATGCCCACCAGAGCCACTGCATTTTCATCCTCAGTGGCATCTGTGTTGGATTGTTCTAACAGGAGCTTGGCCATAGGTCAGGGGAGCTATAAAGGGAATTCCAGCTCTGAGTAGAAAGTTAAAGCAAATTACCATTACCATTCCAACCCTCAAATTATATGATACTATAAACATCCCGTGTCTATGGGGAGATTATGGCAATGGGAGGATCACTGTGCCTTAAGGGATGGTGAGCACTCTGCTTTTGCAAAGTACGTGCTTGATAAATGCTAGATGAATTGAACGACTGTGGGATTTGGGCATTATGGAAATGATGCCAGACTGTTAGTCTAGAAGCATAGATTCTGATTTCGTTTCAGAACTGTGCCCCATTTTAAACCTTGGCTAGCTGGATTGATTTGAGTGGTCCTCAACCCACTGGTGACTCAATAAAATTATTTGTAAAATGGGAATGTAATTTCTCGGTAGACAGGAAACTTTGGGAGAAGAAAATGTACTGGTAGAGAAAAAATATTTATTGAGGATCTACAGTGGGTCAAGTGTTGCGATAGATGCTTTATTCTTAATTATTTTGTTTAATTGTTAAAGTGCAGAACATGTTATCATCCCAGTTTTTTGAATGAAGTAATGGAAACCTAGTGGTTTAATTAAGTTTACCAGAAGTTACACAGCCTATGAAAGGATGAGCTAGGATTTACAAGTCATTTCTGTGGTCAAAAGACTGGATTCACATTTACCATGCCAATGTAGTTCAAATTCCTTATTTTATGGACGTGCTTTAGCCTGAACAATGAATGGCTGACAAATCTGGCATTGGCCCTTGTGTTTCCAGGTCACCATATGCTCTACTTACTCTACTAATGGAAATTGCCCTGCCTGTCTCATTGAAATTATTGTTTGAAACCAGACAATGGCTAGGAAAGTGATTTGAAGGGTGTAATGTGCTAAGAAATATCATTTAGAATCCTGAGATGGAAAGCTCTCGGGTCTCTTTCTGTCTTTTTCCTCTCTATCATTAGTCTTTGCTTCTCTCTGTGGGCTTTTCGTTCCTTTGAAACTGGGTATGTCACTGAGACTGGCACTGTCAGTTCAGTTCAGTGCAGTCACTCAGTCGTGTCTGACTCTTTGCGACCCAGTGGACTGTAGCACTCCAGGCTTCCTTGTCCATCACCAACTCCCAGAGTTCACTCAGACTCACGTCTATCGAGTCAGTGATGCCATCCAGCCATCTCATCCTCTGTCGTCCCCTTCTCCTTCTGCCCCCAATCCCTCCCAGTATCAGAGTCTTTTCCAATGAGTCAACTCTTCACATGAGGTGGCCAAAGTATTGGAGTTTCAGCTTCAGCATCAGTCCTTCCAATGAACACCCAGGACTGATTTCCTTTAGAATGGACTGTTTGGATCTCCTTGCAGTCCAAGGGACTCTCAAGAGTCTTCTCCAACACCACAGTTCAAAAGCATCAGTTCTTTGGCACTCAGCTTTCTTCACAGTCCAACTCTCACATCCGTACATGACCACTGGAAAAACCAT
>SJYA01003066.1:41458-121357 GCA_006410615.1 Neotragus moschatus | reverse complement strand
CCACGTTGCCAGCCTCCTCCGACACGACCCAGTCTGGGTCACAGTTCCAACCCCTCACCACACCCCCACCGCTAGTAACCACACACTTCAACACACCCCAGCCATCTGCATCCCACCAGCTGCTCTGCAGTCCAACCTTTTTGGAGGGGAGGCTCCACCAGGGACCACCAGCTCTCTTGAGGGCAGAGCAGGAAGTCCATGAACACAAGAGTCTGCCCCCTGTCCCCACTTCCCACAAAAGCAACGGGCAGAAGACTTATCGGTACTAGAAACCACAGAAAGACACCATCCACTGGCCAGAATTCCTGGAAGGAATTTCTGTCAAATGCAGTGGAGACAGAAGCAGGTTACAGGCAAGGACAGGGCATTACAGGTATGAGACCTGTACATTTGGGGGGCTCCACCAGTGTCCCAGAGAAGGAGGGGCTACAGAAATGCATGGAGACCCACTGATGCCGTTTCCAACCCCCAGGCACATGAGCCCAGCCCACGGTGCTCCCACGCCCAGCTCCTGCTGGCTGCAGAGATGACACCAGGCAGGGGGCAGGGGACATTCAACCATGCTGGCACAGGCTGCTGCCCCACCCCACGCCTGCAGCCCAGGGTGGGGAGCTGCTGTGGTGATCAACCCCAGCCTGCCTGGATTTCTCCCTCTGGACCCCAGGCTCAGACTCAGAGCCTGGAAAACACACGGAGCTCTTTTCTTCTCTTTTTGCTGGGCCTCTCTCTAACCTTGAAAGGATCTACCCCATCATCTGTTTAATGTATTGTTTTTTTATTGGAGGATAATGGCTTTACAATGTAGTGTTAGTTTCTGCTGTACAACAAAGTGAACCAACTCTATGTATACATATATCGCCGCCCTCTTAAGCCTCCTTCTCACAAGGCCCCATCCCACCCCTCTAGGTCATCACAGAGCACCGAGCCAAGCTCCCTGTGCTGTACAGCAGCTTCCCGCTGGCCATGTCATCTTTGACTTAAATAAACCGTCAGAGAAGCGCGAGCCCTGCGTAAAGATAATCAAACTTCGTATTCCTCCAAATTCCTATGTTGAAACCCCACAGTCCCCACTGTGTATGTACTTGGAGATGGAGGTTTTGTGCAGGTAACTGAAGGTTAAATGAGGTCATGTGGGTGGGGCCCTGATCCAACAGGACTGGTGTCCTTACACGAGGAGACACCGGACCCCTGGATCTCCTCTCTCTGCCATGTGAGGACACAGCAGGAAGACGCCACGTGCAAGCCAGGGGGAGAGGCCTCCCCAGGAACCAAGCGGCCCAGCACCTTGACCCTGGACTTCCAGCCTCCAAAATTGTGAGAATTAGATTTCTGCTGTTTAAGCTCTTAGTGTGTGGTATTTTTGTTAACAGCAGCCCAAATGGACTAAGACATTAGTATGCTCTTGAAGAAAAAACTACATGAGTTTGAGCAAACTCTGGGAGATACTGAACGACAGGGAAGCCTGGTGTGCTGCAGTCCATGGGACTGCAAAGAGCCTGGACACAGCTGAGTGACTCAACAACCACCACCCAGTGAATAGTGTTAAAACAAACTAATGAAGTCATGTGAAGCATTTCCAAAGATCTTAAGAGTAAAGAAGAGAAAAGAAAAAACAATGATGACAGAGTTTTGAGAAGAAGATCTAAGCCACACCTAAGAGGGAATCCCGGGAAGAAAAAACAAACCAAGGCTGATGCAGTGTTCAAAGAAGTAACAGGAGAGTGTTCCCCAAAATAAAAATATGCCTAACAGGAGCCAAACAAAGAGAGAAGGAAATACACGGTATGACCGCTTTCGGGTTTTTTTTTGCTGGCGGTGGTTGGTTGGGTTCTGTGCTTTGTCAAGGATAGGGGGCAGGCATCATCACAGTCTAAGACACATCAGGGTGTCACAAAGACAAAAATCAGGCTGGTCTCGGATCGCTCCTCTGCAACACGGTTCTTTTTTTTTTTTTTAAACAGGAAAACGGCAAGTTGTTATTTTCTGTGTGACTGCCAAACAAAAATATTTTCAAATAGGCAAGAATTCAGAAAGTGCCTCACGGGTATTGATGGCATAGGTACCACTAATATGCCACACACACAAAGAGCTCTCTCAAAGAGGTGACCTCTTCTTCCCGTTTGTTCTCACACTCTAGGATGAAACTCGGGCTCCAGTCCATGCCATGGCCCCGCTGCCCAGAGAGGCCTAGCAACCTGCGGCAATCCCCGTGGGAACTGGAGTTGGGCACTCCACACTCTCCACCGGCCATAGAGACCGCTTACCTAGATGGCTCAGCATTTCAAAGGCCTGGGACCCAAGTGGAGATGACGTTTCTCCCTCCGTATGTCCCCTCATGACCTACCCTTCCATGCACACCTCTTTGAGTTGGCATCACCCCCCGTCCAGGAGGGCTGAAAGCCAGCCCACCTCTCCCCCCGTGGCCCACCATCTCAACCACTGGGACCCGAACTTCCTGCCACAGCGTGTGTTTCTTCTCTGCTCTGTGACAAGGACTCCGTGTCCACCAGGGTCATCTCGCCCCTGTCACCACCCACCCAGCCTCATGCCACTCAAGTGCATCTCCTCACCTTGGATCTAGACCCTTGATCACCTGGTCCTCCTTCCTCATGGGGCCACTTCTTCCCCATCCTAGAGGCGTGCAAGTCCTTGGCCCTTCCTAAGATGAGCCAGCTCCCTCTGAGTCCCCGGGCTTTATGGTGTCTGAACAGGCACGGCTTGCCTCTGACCTCTGCAATGCCCAGCACAGGCCCCCCTCCTCCATGACCCCAGTCCCAAAGCACCAGGCTAGATGGGGTGTTCCCACCACAAATCTTTGGACTCACCTTCCATCAGAGCCCCATCAGGTGGCTATTTAGCTGGACAATTACTCAAGGGCAGAAACGCCCTTCACTTCACTACCCCTGATCCCTGCCTTGGTCCTTGGTCAATGGGAGGTTAATGAGTGATAAGGCCTCGGACACTGAATGCTTCTCACAAAATCCTTTTACTCTTTTGCACCTGGGCTTTCAGAGTCCAGAGTGCCTCCATATGAGGGAATGCTTCACACCCTGTCTCGCGACAAGGCGGACAGGTGTGAGTGAGCACAGTCAGCACCTGGCTGACTCTGGGGGTTTTCCACCTTAGGCGTCTTGATTGAAAGGCAGGTGTGCACAGACGACAGACGACTTCCCATTAAAAGGATGAAACGGCAGGACGCTGAGTCTCTGCTTCCCCCGAGCTCCAAGATCAGCCACTCAGGCAGGCTTAGACACGGGAGTCGGTGATGCAGGGTGGGATAGCGAGGTCCCCTTCGGGTGGCCCCCACAGAAGTTCCCTCTCCAGAATCAATGTGCAGTCTGGTCCGGGCATTTTCTGCAGCTTCCCAGCCCTGACTCCAGTTCTCAGCAGCTCTCAGCAACACTGAATCCTGGCCCACATTCCTTTCATAGACAAACTCCCGTTCTTCTTAACTTAACTCGGCCTGAAGCAATTTCTCTGCTGGAAGCTGAGAACCGGAGTGATGCAATAGATAGAATTTTGAAAGCCAAGAGTTTTGAAAGTGGTCATTTTACAAACCCAGTTAATGCTACAGTTACAAATAAAGCGTGGGTCTGAATGAACAAGCATAGTTTCATGTTCGTCTCACAAAGTTAGAGTTAAGTTGCTCAGTCCTGTCGGTCACTTTGTGACCCCCATGGACTGTAGCCTAGCAGGCTCCTCTGTCCATGGGGATTCTCCAGGCAAGAACACTGGAGTGGGTTCCCATGCCCTCCTCTAGGGGATCTTCCCCACCCAGGGATCAAACCCAGATCTTCTGCAGTGCAGCCAGATTCTTTACCATCTGAGCAACAGGCATGTCCGAGTCCAATTCCAAAATCGAAGAGGTGTGCTCGGTGCGCTTGGCAATGCTGGTGTAAGGATCACCTCTGGAGATGAAAATCCTGGGCAGGAAGGATGCTTACCCTTTACAAGGTACTCTTACCAACAGCCCCGCCTTGTTACGCTGACACCCTCTCAGCAAGAAGCCCCTGGTTTTTCTCTACATCTCCAGGCAAAGTGCAAAGTTACCTCCTAAATGTGTCCGTCCAAATTTTATACATTAACTGTCTCTAGGGTCTCTCCCACTCATGAGTTCACCAGCATCTTTCGGACCCTGGGTCTCCAAGCACTGGTGGGGTGTTAGGCTCTAGGAGAGCTGACGTGCAAGCTGGGTGTCCAGTACAGTTTCACAGTCAAAGGCTTCCAGCAGCTGCAGAGCTAATTCTGCCCCACACTGGGTCCCACACCAGCAGGGGAACTGCACTTGTAACAGAAAACAGACCTGACTCCATACTGGATCTATTCCTTTCCCCACAACCCTTGTGCCCCAAGGCCTGTGATTAGTCATGCTGGATCTCCACCTTCTGTAAGACAATGCCGCCTCAAGCAGGAACTGTACAGGACAGCCTATTCTCAAGGCTCTGACCTTTAAAAGTGTAACACATTTCCGTTCATATAGAGATTAAGGGTGGCAGAGCAGAAAATAACAATTGTCCTGGTGGAGATTTACAGGAACCTTGTGACCAGACCTGCCCAGACAGCTGCAAGAACAAAGGATTCTAGCACCAAGAAGTTTGTAAGCTACCAGCCACACTCTCCCTCTCCCCTTTTAGTAAAAATGGAGCCTGGATTCTAACTCAGGTAAGATGGTTCTTTGGGGGCCCTAGTCCACCATCTCCTCGGTCTTCTGGCTTTTTGAATAAAGTCACTATTCCTTGCCCCAACCCCTTGTCTCTGGACTGACTGTCCTGTCCTGCAGACAGCAGTACGGGCGTGGACTCAGCAACACACTGTCCCAAATGCACAAACAGAATGCACCCACCCTCAACCCTTTCCTGTCCTTCTCAGCAGTAAAGCATGGCCTCTGATCAGTGGCACACTTGCGATACCAGTCTCAGGAGCCGAGGTCAAGTGCAGGCCCCCACGGGCTGGGGCCCTGGCCGGGCCTTGTGGGCAGGTCCTCACGGGGTCCCTAGTTGGGCCCCGTGGGCAGGCCCTCACGAGCTAGGGCCCTGGTCGGCCCCGTGGGCTCTGGGGAGGGTGGGGAAGCTGGGGCTTACCTGCCTGGGCGGCCGTGATGAGGGCCGTGTTCCCCTCGCTGTCCTGCCAGTTGACGTCAACGTGGGGGCACTCTGCTAAGACCACCACAGTATCCACAAAGCCATGGTAGCAGGCGACAATAAGGCCAGTCTAGAAATGGAGAAGGAAGTGGGTCAGAAGGGCAGAGCGAGCACCATCGCCGCAGACCCTGCCAGCATTCCGGTGGGCGGGACGAGCAGGGGTGAGAGGTCAAGGACCCAGTTCCAGCTCTCAGCATCCAGCTGGAGCAGCCGGCCACTGTCCCTTCTCACATGTGTGCGGAGCTCCGCGCCCAGACACTTCTGGGTACGCCCTGCCCTCGGGGCACTTGCATTCCATTCTTTGTTGTTGTTGTTGTTTGTTTTTACATCTACATTTATTTCTATCTTTAGTTATACATCTTGAAAATGACGAATTCATATCAACAACTAATTTTAATCCAACCTCACTATGTTCTTACTAGTTTTTCTTCCTTGCCATGAATGCAATTCCCTTTGTCAACAATGAGAAAACTGGCTCCCATTATGCTTAAATATTTATTTATAAAATGTCTTGCATTTAACTAGTTCCTGCCTTTACCACGATCCCACCTCAACACAGATTTATTTCTCATCCAGCTCCAGAAGCCGGGGCAGCCTGCCAAACGGAAGTCTCTTACTTCCTTGCAGAGTTGCCAGATATCAATAATTTGAATTCCATTCTGACCAGAGGAAAAGGCATCCGCTACAGATCTAAGATGTGAATGTGTTATAAAGTAGAATCCTCGGGTCAGGGAGGTTGTGAGCCCAGGGTCCACGTGGCTCATCACCCGCAGCAGGGGAGGGTTCACTGAGACAGGACATTGGATATGGACAGAGGAGGTGGAAGAAGATGCCAAGAGCACGTGGATGGGGAAGGTGCAGACAGAGGGCCAGGTCTGGCCACCCAGGGACCAGCCTGCAGGTTGCTGACCACAGGTGGTCTCAGTGGCCAGGGCAAAACTAGAGTTTGCTCTGAGTGAGATGGGGAGTGATTGGGGCAGTCCACTGTCAATTACCTGCATTAAATTCTGGCTGTTGGGTAGAAATCAACAGAGTTTTCTATTCAAGTAGTAACAGTTTTTTCTGTTTTATTGACTTCGCCAAAGCCTTTGACTGTGTGGATCACAACAAACTGTGGAAAATTCTTAAAGAGATGGGCGTACCAGACCACCTGACCTGCCTCCTGAGAAATCTGTTTGCAGGTCAAGAAGCAACAGTGAGAACTGGACATGGAGCAACAGACTGGTTCCCAATCGGGAAAGGAATATATCAAGCCTATATATTGTCACCCTGCTTATTTAACTTATATGCAGAGTATATCATGCTTTTGAAATGCCAGGCTGGGTGAAGCACAAGCTGGAATCAAGACTGCCGAGAGAAATATCAATAACCTCAGATATGATGGTTGAGATATGATGACACCAACCCTTATGACAGAAAGCAAAGAACTAAAGAGCCTCTTGATGAAAGTGAAAGAGGAGAGTGAAAAAGTTGGCTTAAAACTCAATATTCAGAAAACTAAGATCATGGCATGCAGTCCCATCAATTCATGGCAAGTCATGTATGGATGTGAGAGTTGGACTGTAAAGAAAGCTGAGCGCCAAAGAATTGATGCTTTTGAACTCTGGTGTTTGAGAAGACTCTTGAGAGTCCCTTGGACTGCAAGGAGATCCAACCATCTATCCTAAAGGAAGTCAGTCCTGAATATTCATTGGAAGGACTGATGCTGAAGCTGAAGCTCCAATACTTTGGTCACCTGATGCAAAGAACTGACTCATTGGAAAAGACCCTGATGCTGGGAAAGATTGAAGGCAGGAGGAGATGGGGATGACAGAGAATGAGATAGTTGGATGGCATCACCGATTCAATGGACATGAGATTGAGCAAGCTCCAGGAGTTGGTGATGGACAGGGAGGCCTGGAGTGCTGCAGTCCATGGGGTCATGAAGAGTCGGACACGACTGAGCGACTGAACTGACTGACTGAAGAGTGGAGGGTCAGGGGTGTGGCGTTCCCATTCTGCTCAGCCACACACACAGCTCCTAAGGCCCTTGGAATGCAGTTTTTGTATGCTGATGAGATGACTCACGGTGGGGGCGGGTGCCAGGTGGCTTCAGGTTGGAGCTGGTTTCTAGAAAGCTTAGAAGGGTTGATCTGTTAGTTCCACTGGTCCCCCCACACACCCACTCTTATCTCTGGGGTGGAGGAGAGAGGGATTGAAAACTGAGACCAATCACTAATGATTCCACAGCTGTACAGTCCACGTCCGTTAATGAAACCCCCATAACATTTGAAACAACAGGGTGCAGAGAGCGTCTGCACTGGTGAACACACCGTGGTGCTGGGAGGTGGCGCTCCTAGAGAAGGCAGGGAAGGCCTACAACCCTCTGCCCACACCTGGTGCTTTTCTTCCACCTGTGCTTCTGTTCCTGAGTTGCAGCCTTTATAATAAAGCAGTAACAGGACGTAAGCGGCTTCCTGGTGGCTCAGTGGTAACGAATCCACCTGCCAATGCAAGAGAATCATGTTCGATCCCTGGGTCAGGAAGATCCCCTGGAGGAGGACATGGCAACCCACGCCGGTATTCTTGCCTGGGAAATCCCATGGACAGAGGAACCTGGCGGGGTACAGCCCATGGGGTCACACAGAGTCAGACACGACTGAGCAACTGAGCACACACTCAGTGGGACTTAAAGCACTTTCTCAAGTTCTCAAGTTCACAAATTACTGAACCCGAGGAAGGGCTCGGGAACCTCTAAATTTATAGCCAGTCAGTCAGGAGGAGGCCCCTGATTCCGGCGACTCGCAGCTGAGGTGGGGGCGGCCTTGTGGGACTAAGCACTGAACCCAAGGGGTCCCCACTGACTCCAGACAGTGTCAGAATTGAATTGAACTGTTGGACACCCTGCTGAGGTTGGAATACTGGGAAACTGGTGTAGAAAAACAACATGGATTTGGTGTCAGAGAAAACCCACATGCTTGGCATGAGAGAAAACGACCCCACGGGGACTCCTGCAGATGCTGGACAGACCAAGATGCAGGTGGTTACTGTGCACCAGGATCAGGACAAAAGCCCCACATGCCGGCACCCTGACCACAGATTTTTAGCCTCCAGAACCCTGAGAAATAAATTCCTGTTGTTAAGCTTCCTGTTGTTGGGCTTCCCTTGTGGCTCAGCTGGTAAGCCATCTGCCTGAAATGCAGGAGACCTGGGTTCAATCCCTGGGTTGAGAAGATCCCCTGGAGAAGGGAAAGGCTACTCATTGCAATATTCTGGCCTGGAGAATTTCATGGATGGTATGGGCCGTGGGATCACAAAGACTTATTTTATGATGTTTCCTTACAGCAGCCAAAGGTGATCAAGACACTTTGCAACAAAGGATTCAGTGAGATCCTAAAATAAACCCCAGAGTTAGAAATCAGGAGTGAATAAGCAGGTGACTGAGCCTTGCCAGCCGCACCCACCAGCGCTTAGGGATGCAAAGCTGAAGTTTAGGGCAACCCCACGGTGGTCCAGCTCTTTTTACCAGATTATTATTATTTTTTTTTTTTTTTGCTACACTGGGTCTTCGCTGAGGCACACAGGCTTTCTCTAGCGGTGGTGGGCGGGGACTCCTCTCTAGTGGAGGTGGGCGGGGACTCTGCTCCAGTGGCGGTGGGCGGGGACTCCTCTCTAGTGGAGGTGGGCGGGGACTCTGCTCCAGTGGCGGTGGGCGGGGACTCCTCTCTAGTGGAGGTGGGCGGGGACTCTGCTCCAGTGGCGGTGGGCGGGGACTCCTCTCTAGTGGAGGTGGGCGGGGACTCTGCTCCAGTGGCGGTGGGCGGGGACTCCTCTCTAGTGGAGGTGGGCGGGGACTCTGCTCCAGTGGCGGTGGGCGGGGACTCCTCTCTAGTGGAGGTGGGCGGGGACTCTGCTCCAGTGGCGGTGGGCGGGGACTCCTCGCTAGTGGAGGTGGGCGGGGACTCTGCTCCAATGGCGGTGGGCGGGGACTCATCTCTAGTGGCGTTGCCCAGGCTGTTCACTGCAGTGGCTTCCCTTGTTGTGGAGCACGGGCTCTAGGGCCCTCGGGCTTCAGTAATTGCTATTTGTACCAGATTTTTAATAAGAATGTAATTTTTCATGGAATCAGGAGAGGATGTGAGCAACCCCCCTGCTTATTTCAATAAGGCTCCAAGTTGCTCTCCCAATATACTATACTAAATGTCAAGCATTACAATTTTTGAAGTTTTAAAGAATACTATTGATTCTTTAATGTTGACATTCATACTGCGGCCAAATGAGCTGTATAATTCTGTGACTACAGTAAAGGCTATTTCATTCCTTCTTGCTTATGCATTCTTTGAAACAGGTCATTCTATCTATAGAATGAAATGTTTCACAATAATTTAAAGGAGAAAAGAGGACGGAGTCAGCCTAGCCAGGCTCTAACTTACAAGCTTTCTGTGTCTCTGATAACCAGAGTTCACTGCTACCAACACCTCCGTCCCACCAGCTAACCTGTCGACTCACTGCAATGGGCCAGAAGACATGAGATTCCCCTTGAACTTCTTTGAATGATAGTAATTCTCAAATATTCTACAATTTCCTCCTGACTTACAAATGAGGCATGTTGTACAAAATATAGCCACTTCCTTTTTATATAATTCCATAAGAAGTTCAGATTTACCACAGGAAAAAGAATCCAAAAATATAGATTAGAAAAAAAGTTTTCAGTCCAGACACACAATCACACACATACTTAAAAAAAAAAAAAAGTAAACCAAAACACAAGACTATTTGCTGTATGTTTGTCAGAAATACATGGTAACAAAAGTACTTGTGTGTTAACGTTTCCAGCGGCTGTAGGGCTTTATACATATGGCATAATCTTAGTAATTTAATGGATTTCTACTCTTGGACTCTTGAGATTGTCTCCCATTTTTCTCCATTATGAGTCAAACTTGCCATGAAAATTCCTAGAGCTGAGGCTGTGTGCATATCATTTCTTATTTTCCTCAAGAGACATTCTTAGAAGTCGTATTTCTGGATTAAAGGAAAGAGTTATTTTGAAAGTTTGTTTTTCTAAAATATATATATTGCAAACTTGTCCTACAGAAACATCTTAAAGGACATCTGCCTGTGCTAATCCTGCCATCCAATGCTTAGGTAAGATTTGGGGAGTTCTTTGGCAGTCCAGTAGTTAAGAAGCCACACTTCACTGCAGAGGGCTCAGGTTCAATCCCTAGTCTGGGAACTAAGATCCCGGAAGCCACGTGGTAGTGTGGCCAAAAGAAGAAAAAAAAAAAAAAAGAATTCCAGATTAAAAGGAAGAATTCCCTTTGACAAGTAATGAATAGAGGAATGCTCCCCAGGGATCCTGAAGATCTCAATTCTTTCAAATCATCCTCACCTCCACTCCTCTACCCCAACAAGAAGGGTCTTTTCTAGAATCACAACGCTTCCAGCCCCTAAGGTAAGCCTTCCCCAAATGTACATAGGCCCCTCCTGAGAATGGCCTTGGAACTCTTAGCATAACCTTAGGTCAGAAGTGAAGATTATCAGGAAAAAAAAAAAAAAAAACAGATAATGAAATATAAGGGCTCAGGATAAAGTGGTGCTGAACACAGAAGGAGTAGCTCTAGTCACAACAGAAACTTCCACAACTATTAAAAATCATTAGCTGGGGCTTCCCTGGTGGCTCAGAAGTAAAGAATCTGCCTGCCAATGCAGGAGACACGGGTTCAATCCCTGGTCCGGGAAGATCCCACTCGCCACAGAGCAACTATCAGGCCCGTGCTCCACAGCCCAGGTGGGCAACTGCTGAAGCCTGTGGACACCAGAGCCCGTGCTTCATAACAAGAGAAGTCACTGTAGTGAGAAGGCTGTGGATCACAACTGGAGAGGAGCCCCCACTCACCACAACTAGGAAAAAGCCTGCACAGCAAGGAAGACTCTGCAGAGTCAAAACTAAATAAAATTATTTTTAAAATAAACCCAAAGCAACAACAAGAAAAAATCATTACCTTTTTCTCCTATTTTCTGGGAATCTGTCCCAAATATCTGACATTTGCATTTTTAAAACTAGCGTTTAGCTATAACTTCAACTCTTTAGGGGGCTTCCCTGGTGGCTCAGATGGTAAACAATCTGCCTGCAATGCAGGAGACCCAGGTTCGATCCCTGTGTTGGGAAGATCCGCTGGAGAAGGGAATCGCTACCTACTCCAATATTCTTGCCTGGAGAATTCCATGGACAGAGGAGCCTGGTGAGCTACAGTCCATGGGGTCCCAAACAGTCGGACACAACTGAGCAACTAACACACACACACAAACTCTGTTTTGTCTGGAGCTTCTTGGTATCCCTTACAGGAAGCTGGAAGGAGAGGTACAGTGGCGACCCCAGACCATGGCCTCCCAAGACCATTCAACAAAAGACTTGTTGCAAAGGAAAGTATACTGTTCCCCTGTTGAATCCACAGAAGCCCACTTGGCACATGGTTCTCTGAAGCCACAGATAGTTTATTTTTTTAATTATAAGCAAAGCATTTATGAGAATAAAATATTGTTATTAGAGTAAAATAAAAGTAAGCTACCTACAAGTGGAAGCCCCCATATGGAGATCAGCTAGAAACTCTAGGTCCTCAAAGTACAGCCCTAATTTTCAAAGCCTACATACAGTGAGAAAGACTGGTTTGACAACCAAAATGTCAAACTGTTTTTGCTCAAAAACTGTAAGCATTTCTACATCAAAAAACAAAGACAAACAAACCAAAACCCCATTCCTTGCAGGAAGAAAGGATGATATAAGTACTTCCCTGGCAGTCTATTAAGACTTCACCTTCCAATGGACAGACTGCAGGTTCAATCGCTGGTCAGGGAGCTAAGATTCCCTCATGCCTCACAGACGAAAAACCAAAACATAAAACAGAAGCAAAATTTTAACAACTCAATAAAGATTTTTAAAAAATGATCCACATCAAAATAAACTTTAAAAGGAAAAACAAAAAGGATGTATAACACTAGCTTCCTTGGGTGGCTCAGACAGTAAAGAATCCGTTTGCAATGCAGGAGACCTGGGTTCAATCCCTGTGTTGGGAAGATCCCCTGAAGGAGGGCATGGCAACTCACTCCAGTATGCTGGCCTGGAGAGTCTCATGGACAGAGGAACTTGGAGGGCTGCAGTCCATGGTGTTGCAAATTTGACATGACTGAGTGTCTAACATTTTCTAACGACATCATTGATTATATTAACAGACTAAGAGAGAGGGAGAGAAAAAAGATCATCCTCTAAATGTGTTAAACCTCTCCACACACACACACACACACACACACACACACACACATGAAAATGGACACAAAAACACTTAGAAGGATTACACCAAGATAAAAGGGGAATAGAAGAAAGTTAATTTTATGTGTAATCAGATATTTCATCAAACATTATTCTAAATATTTCTGTGAAAGCATTTTTTGGATGAGATTAACATTTAAATCAGTAGATGCTAAATGGTGAAGACTCTTGAGAGTCCATTGGACAGCAAGGAGATCCACCAATCCACCCTAAAGGAAATCAGTCCTGAATATTCATTGGAAGGACTCATGCTGAAGCTGAAACTCCAATACTTTGGCCACCTGATGAGAAGAACTGACTCCTTGGAAAAGACTCTGATGCTGGGAGGGATTTGAGGCGGGAGGAGAAGGGGACGACCGAGGATGAGATGGTTGGATGGCATCACCAACGTGATGGACATGCGTTTGGGTAAACTCCAGGAGTTGGTGATGGACAGGGAGGCCTGGGGTGCTTCAGTCCATAGCGTTGCAAAGAGTAGGACACGACTGAGCGACTGAACTGAACTGAACTGAACCTTCATGATGTGGGTGGGCCTCATCCAATCAGCTGAAGGCCTGAACAGAAAAAGACTGATCTCCCCCAAGCAAGGAGTTCTGCTAGCAGACTGCCTTTGGACCTAAACTACAATTCTCCACTGGGTCTCCAGCCTGCCAGTTACCCTGCAGATTTTGGCTCACCCAAGCTTCTATAATTGTGTGAACCAATTCCTTGAAATAAATCTCTCTATCCCTCCCTCATATATAGAAATACAGACATAAATGGACAGCTATGGATGAATCTCACCAACTACATGGCTATACCTTTCTAAATCAACATGTGTGTATATAGCTACAGAGGAGCCTGGTGGGTTACAGGCTGTCCATAGGGTCACAAAGAGTCAGACACGACTGAGCAACTGAGCACATGTATCTAACTATGTGTATCTCTATATATCCATAGATACACACACTCTCTTCTGGTTCTAGCTCTCTGGAGACCCCTGAGGAATACAAGGTCAGTGGGGATGGAACATTTCAGAGAACTCATTTCACTTTTCACTGTTTCGGTATAATTGTTGCGGTTGTTTAGTCACTGATTGTTCAGTTGCTAAGTCAAGCTGGACTCTCTGCCACCCCATGGATGATACCATGCTTGCCAGGCTCCTCTGTCCATGGAGATCTCCCAGGCAAGAATATTTCCTTCTCCAGGGGATCTTCCTGATTCAGGGATTGAACCCATGGCTCCCGCACTGGCAGGCAGATTCTTTACCACTCAACCACCAGGGAAACCCTTTGGTACAATTAGAATCCTCTAAAACAAAGCCATAGTCATGAGGAACTTACATGATTTTAATTCACAATGAAAAACAAGGAAGCAAGCACATAATTTACATTAACAAGTCTCATAAGGAAATACAGTTTTATCACAACAACTGTAAACAACTAAAAAGAGAGAAAGAGAACCGTCTGTGAAGGGGGGCGGGGCAGTGGGCAAGAGAAATGGGAGCTCCCAAACAGTGAGGGGAGAGACCGAGGCACCAAAATGCACACGCAAACCCCACAGCCACATGGCCCAGCAACGGAGTGATTCCCCTGATAATACAGAAGAAAGGGGACATTGCCCATTCCCAATTGTAAGAAAACATTTTGCCATTCATAGTGCAATTTTTTAAAGGTCAGAAGAAAGGCAGTCAACTTCAGTTAATCGAAAATTTTTTATTTCTATAAAATTCCTTTCTCCATAATAATACCACCAATAGGCGCAGGGAAAAGTTTATGTGACCTTATGAAAGAAATTCAGAATTCTGGTCCTCTAAGGATGTTATTCAGCCACTAAGTCGTGTTCGAATCTTTGCTACCCCGTGGACTGCAGCATACCAGGCTTCCCTGCCTTTCACTGTCTTCCAGCGTCTGCTGAAATTCGTGTCTATTGAGTCAGTGATGCTATCTAACAGATGTCCTCTTCTGCCGCCCTCTTCTCCTTTTGCCTTCAGTCTTTCCCAGCATCAGGGTCCTTTCCAGTGAGTCGGCTCTTCAAGATATATTTCTAAAAGGCGACCACGCATGACCACTATGGTGGGCCTAATTTGTTAGGTAAAATGTGTTGGGCATTGTTTCAATAATCTCATTTATGATTAAGCACCATGACAAGAAAGTTAATTCCAGGATGGTCACTGCCAGGTCCCAAGAACACAGCGAGGCTGATGTATCCTTGTTGAAAACATGAGCTAGTACTAGAACTTTGGTAAACAGTTTCTTTCTAGACAGCAAGTGGATTTGAACTTTCACCATCACGTTCGTTGGTGAGGGCTTCCAGTGGTAGTGCCAGTGGTAAAGAATCTGCTTGCCAATGCAGGAGACACAGGTTCAATCCCTGAGTCAGAAAGATCCCCTGGAGAAGGAAATGGCAACCCACTCCAGTATTTTTCCCTGAAAAATCCCATGGACAGAGGAACCTGGTGGGCTACAATCCATGGTCACAAAGAGTCGGAGGAGAGCGAGTGAACTAAGCAACACTGAAGGAGCCCAGCAGCTATGACAGNCCGGCAATCTTGATTCCAGCTTGTGCTTCTTCCAGCCCAATGTTTCTCATGATGTACTCTGCTTATAAGTTGAATAAGCAGGGTGACAATATACAGCCTTGATGTACTCCTTTTCCTATTTGGAACCAGTCTGTTGTTCCATGTCCAGTTCTAACTGCTGCTTCCTGATATGAATATAGGTTTCTCAAGAGGCAGGTCAGGTGGTCTGGTATTCCCATCTCTTACAGAATTTTTCACAGTTTGTTGTGATCCACAGAGTCAAAGGCTTTGGGACAGTCAACAAAGCAGAAATAGATGTTTTTTTTGAACTCTCTTGCTTTATCCATGATCCAGAGGATGTTGGCAATTTGATCTCTGGTTGACATGCCTTTTCTAAAACCAGCTTGAACAGAATGATCTTTGTTCATTTTCAAGGCAAACCATTCAATATCATAGTAATCCAAGCCTATGCCCCAACCAGTAACACTGAAGAAGCTGAAGTTGAACGGTTCTATGAAGATCTACAAGACCTTTTAGAACTAACACCCAAAAAAGATGTCCTTTTCATTATAGGGTCTGGAACGCAAAAGTAGGAAGTCAAGAAACACCTGGAGTAACAGGCAAATTTGTCCTTGGAATACAAAATGAAGCAGGCAAAGGCTAATGGAGTTTTGCCAAGAGAACACACTGGTCATAGCAAACATCCTCTTGCAGCAACACAAGAGAAGACTCTACACATGGACATCACTCGATGGTCAACACCAAAATCAGTTTGATTATATTCTTTGCAGCCAAAGATGGAGAAGCTCTATACAGTCAGCAAAAACAAGACAGGGAGCTGCCTGTGGCTCAGATCATGAGCTCCTTATTGCCAAATTCAGACTTAAATTGAAGAAAGTAGGGAAAACCACTAGACCATTCAGGTATGACCTAAATCAAATCCCTTATGATTATACAGTGGAAGTGAGACATAGATTTAAGGGACTAGATTTGATAGACAGAGTGCCTGATGAAGTATGGACGGAGGTTCGTCCAGGAGACAGGGATCAAGACCATCCCCATGGAAAAGAAATGCAAAAAAGCAAAATAGCTGTTTGTGGAGGCCTTACAAATAGCTGTGAAAAGAGAAGTGAAAAGCAAAGGAGAAAAGGAAAGATATAAGCATCTGAATGCGGAGTTCCAAAGAATAGCAAGGAGAGATAAGAAAGCATTCCTCAGCGATCAATGCAAAGCAATAGAGGAAAACAACAGAATGGGAAAGACTGGCACTGTATCTGCCAGTAAATCCTGAGTTCATGTCTTCTCAACTTTCCATATGGAAGTAGTGGCTTAAATGAACCTAGAAGCTTATTTGTCTCACACGACAAGAATTAGAGCTATAGATAATGCTAAAGCTGACCCAGTAACTCTATAAAGCCAAGCAAAACATTTTATGATTCACTCCTAAATTTAAGCTGGTGATAGTTTTTCTGTTACTTGAAGCTGAAATAACATACCTGATTCAAGCACATCAACTGAAGGACAATGGTAATTGGTCCAAATCAGGTTAGAAAAATTCCTCCAGAACTTTCGAAAGTGAACTGTAAAGAAAAAAAAATTCCTCTGTGTCACATGGCTACACATAACTGCAAGAGAGGTTGAGAAATGAACATTTAGCTTTGCAGCCTCTAGGGTAGAAGATGTTGTAGATGTCACCAATGTCTCCTGTTATCCAGTTCTCCTCTATCTCCAGGATCACTTCCCTACTTGTGAAGTTGAATGTGGTCATGTAGGTAGTTTTCCCCATGGCATATACAACCGGTGTCATTTTCAGGCCAAAGTGTTCAGGAGCTATCATGTGAGTCTTTATGCTTCCTTCTGTATCACAGCAAGCACAAAGACACTTGTTGCTATGAGGTTGCCACAAGACTGAAGCAGCCCTGCATCACTGAGCCATTGTTTGAGCCTTTGAGAGCTGCTTGATTGAGTTGCACACTTGCATAGGTGGGAAATAAAGCCTTCTCTTTAACTCATGGAAATTTGAGGTTATTTGTTATCAAAGCATAACCTAACTGCCCTAATACAGAAAGCAAAGGAAAGGAAAAGAGGTTTGGAAAAGGTAATATGTGAGTTACTTTACAATGACTGCAAAGGTAGACCCTTAATTAAACCACATGTTAGAGTGAAGCAGTGGGGTGAAGGAATGTGTAGCAGAGATAGAACTACAGCCACACTGCTGTGAGCCTAACTACCATATACCTGAATATACTACAAGTGTCAAATGAACTCTTCTGTACAGCCATTCAGAAAATATGAAACACCATCCAGGCACCTTCTAGGAAGTGAAGTCATCATGGTCAGTAAGGTAGACATGGTCCTTATACTCACAGATTTTTCTCTAGGAAAACCCAGCTATTTAATAATGTGTTATGTGTGTCAAAGTGAAAGTATTGTTGGATAATGGGGGCTTGAGGATCCAGAAATGCTTTCTGGAGGATATGATATTGAAACCTAAATCCAGCGAATGAGAATATAGTAGTAGCTGGTCTCATAAGTAGGAATGGGAGATTCTGTAGGCTGAGAAAATAGTAAAAGCTCAGCCACACGCTGAGAAACTTTGTCATATTCAGGAACCAATGGGAGATCAGTAGGCATAGGATACAGAAAACTCGAAAAAGGCCAGTTTCAGCATTTGATTCATTTGGATAATTTCCTCATTTAGTGGTCTTGCTACTCCCAGCTGGTGTTTGTTTCCCCCATCTCCCTGGTACATCTATAAGAACCTATGAGTGCACACATTTCCTTGCCTGGCTTCCCAGAATGTATTAAGCCCTAGGCTGCCTGCCTGTTGCCTCACTGGAACTCCTCCATCTCCCTCTCTCTTCCCCCACTTTACTTCCGGGTTTAGCTAGCATAGTATTCTGCCCAGGTCTTTGAATAAACCCCCTTTGGTGAATCCATCTAAAAACTCACGTTCCTTTTAGAGAAATTCCAACCCAAAGAAGTTTTACTCAGGGGGCCCTCTATAGCCTGCTGGGAATAGCACTTACTCCTTATGCTGGCGAATGCCTGTGGGCTGCCCTTCTGTGTCTCCTTGGCTAAATCCCTTAATCCTTCCAACTTCACTTGGTTGAAATCCAATAGTCCTGGATGGCTGTATTCTTTGAACCCTTTTCTCAGAGTGCCAAATTCAATAACCTCATCTGGCAGAGCCAAACCGCCTCTGAGCTTGTTTGGGTTTCTTTCATTTCATAGCACATATTGCTTCTGTTTGTTTGATTTCTTGTGGAGAATTTAATACCGACTGTAATCTGAATTTTGCAAGGAAAATTGACTGAATTCAAATTACTTGTGTGTAACAAATACCATCACCCTGCTAAATTGCTATTTACACCAGTAAATATAAACTCAGATGCCTTTGGTTAGGCTGAGTGCAGTAATTTTAGAACTTCACCTAATGCATAAAGTAGAGAACTAAATTGAAAACTGAAACTGTGAGGTGAGTGAGAAATTTTAATAAGTAACTGCTCAGACTCCTCTATTTTTCTAAGTAAGAAAATGGTCAATAAGATATTACTTGAATCTTCTGTGTAACATTTCATGAATTGATAGCCAGTTGATCAACACATAATGAACTTCTCTGAAGAGAATCTGGGGCACCCAATTGATCATAGATAGTCTCACCAGGGGGTGGAGAGTATCTGATACCAGTTAAGAAAAAATAAGAAGCCAGAGTCCAGATGTTATACTCTCAGAATAAGAGTATTAAGTGGATAATGGCATGTAAAGAGGTCCCAGTCAGTATCTGTGTCTTTTTGTGCATGATCTTCACATGTAAGACCGATTTAAAGCCAGGCAGTGGCTCAACCATTTGATAACAGTAATATTATCAGAACAAATAAAGGAGAATTGTTCTTCTACTTGCAACCCTTATGACACCAAATGTGTGGGTGTTCCACACCAAGAAAATTTCCAAGGTTCTTCGGACACCAACTGAGTGTCCTGCAATTTTATTCACTTCTGACACTAACCACGTGTAGTGTCAGAACCCATAGGTTAAGAGCTCAGTACTAGAAGACCGCCCTTCACTTTAGACACCAACCACAAGTAGTGGGTCCCCAGGTTACCTACACTTTTGTCTGACTTGGCTTCAGATTGCAGGTTTCCACAACTTCCTCCTCAGCTTCAGTAATTTGCTGTAATGACTCACAGAATTCAGGGAAACACTTATGTTAACCAGTTTATTATAACAGATGTGACAAAGGGTACAGATGACTAGCCAGGTGAAGGGTACCTAGGGTAAGTCCACCTGGTCTGTGTAGTTGGAATGCACTACCCTCCCAGCACGTGGGTGTGTTCACCAACCTGGAAGCTCGCTGAACCCCATAGTTTAGAATTTTTCCTGGAGATTTCCTCATGGAGGCATAGTTGATTATTAACAGTCTCCAGGCAATCTTTCCTCCCTAGAGGATGGGACTGGGTGGGGCTTAAGTTCCCAGTTTCCCATCATGGCTTAGTTTTTCTGGTGACCAGCCCCCATCTTGAAGATATCCAGGAATCCACCAAGAGTTTTCTCATCAGAATAAAAGATGCTCCTTTTACCCAGGAAATTCCAAGTTATCTAGGAGCTCTGTGTCAGGAACCAGGGGCAGAGACCAAATATATCTTATTATGGCACACCAACTGAAAGTGTTAGTCACTCAGTCGTGTCTGACTCTTTGCAACCCCATGGACTGTAGTCTGCCAGGCTCCTTTGTCCATGGGATTTCCCAGGCAAGAACACTGGAGTGAGTTGCCATTTCCTTCTTCAGGGGATCTTCCCAACCCTGGGTTCGAACCCAGGGTTCGTGCATTGCAGGCAGATTCTTTACCCTCTGAACCACCAGGGAAGCCCACACAAGGACATTCTGCATTCTTTATTTGGTCTAACTACCTAAAGAAGTCTTTATGTAATCAAGAGTCCCACTTTTTCTTTTATTTATCTTCTTCTTATTCTGCCACTGTGGTTTTCAAACTTATTTTTATTTAACTCCCAGGCTACCTCTATTTTTTTTCTTTAACGATGCACCCTCTGTTCCAGTGAAGGTCTGGGAGCCCCACTTACACAAACCCCTTACCTTTCTGTTCTTGCAGTGACTCCTAAAAGACTTTGTGGAATCTCTAATGTCTTGGGAAGCACAGCTGAAAAACTATACTGTAAATACAAATGATTCAAGTATCTGTTGCCTAGGGAGAGCTTCCTTTCTTATAGTTGGAATATATTACTTGTATATTTGCTCCCACCTCCTACCAGAGTGTTGGAAATGTGTTTGGAATGCCCTGGACAAAATCTGGTGACATTGAAACCTTGCTTGGATCCCAGTTGTATAACTTGCTCTTCACAGGCTGGTCAAGTGCTCCTGAGGTGTGTTTACCAGAAAGAGTCAAAAGCTCAGTAGCAGCTAAAACCTGACATATTGAAAACCAAAGGAAACTTAGGTAGGAAATGTCAAGGTATTTATTGGATCTTGAAATATGTGTATGTCTTATGTCTACATTTAAAAAATAAAGTGAAGGAAATGAAAACAAAAATTTCCAAGAGAACTAAAAATCTTCCCCACCTCTGCCATATTTTCACCTAAGTGTTAAAGAATTAAAAATACTAGCAGTTTTCTGAGTGTGCAAGATATAAACTGGATTCTTTTTTTTTTTTTTTTTAAATCATAACCTGATTCTTTTGCACTGAAAAAATCTGGATGAAAACTCTTCATTGTATAACATTGGTACAAATCCTGTCCCATACTGTATTAAAAGTGTGGAGAAATGATGCAAGACCATAAGTTTTATTTCACTTTTTTTTTTAAACTCCTTTCAAAAAATAAGCAATTTAGAGGATGATAATAGGCAGGAAGCTTTTCTTTTGAAACCTAAGATAAGCCTGGGTATTTATTATCTTAGGTACTAGAACCTTGACATTGCGGTAACAAAGGTCATTTGACTTTATAACTTCATTAACTTACCACCTAATGAAGTGGATTAATATGTTTGGCAGCTGTTGTGTTTTGTTAAGTAATAAATACAAAAACATCAAAATCCTACTTAGCTTTATAAGTAATGACATAGCTGTTCTTTCTCCCAGGCTGCAAACCTGTGATTATCTAACCATCCCGTTTCAGAAAATATTCCAGTATGGTAACTTCTTATTTTTATTTTTTTAAGTTTTCCTTTTTCATGCTGGAGAGATTTTAAGCAGTCTCAGAAGGCTAATCAACTTTTTTTGCATGAATGAACTTAATCTTCTTACATTTTAAGCTTATTCCATTCAAGGAAAAACTATGTTTCCTATCTACCTATATGAAAGATGCAACCTTGCTGAAATGAAAAGTTTTTCTCAAGGTGACAGTATTTAATGAATTAATGAATACTCTTGAGGCAGTAGAAACAAATTGATATTTTGGTTCATTCATTTTTTTCCATTCATTCTACAGTATTTATTGAATACCTGTTTATAGAACTCCTGATTGCAGCTAAGTACAATATAGCATTAAAACAAGGATATTTTATACCAACATACAGTTTACCAAAAAATATCCTTTCTTTGCAGATTGTCTTAAGATTGGTTTAGGAGAGTACTTAAGTGGAAGATTAGATCAAATGATTTGAGTCTTATGATTAATTTCTAATTATTTTATGTATTATCTTATTGTTTTGAATGTTTTCCCACTGATTAAGAATCGGTTTATGTACCTGGCTCCTAATGGTGGAATATGAAATAATCTGGTTATAGAACTAAGATTTGGCTGGCTTGCACTTGTATGGTTATGTGGATTGTTCATAGTTGGATCTGTTTTGATTGGTGTGTTCTCCTGCCATAGTGAACATTGCATATTTTGAGTATCATCCCTGACTGTATCATTTTTCCTGTACCGGGAAAGATATAGAGTCAAAGGCTCTTGGGCCACTGTTAGTATAAGGCAGTCATGTTTTTATTTCAGGAAATTTACTCCTAATGGCAATGTATTAATAGAAGATTTAGGGCAGCCATGATTTGTTGATTTTCAGAGAAAACGTAAAATCTCACACTGAAAACAATAAACTGGAAAATTTCTCAGAGTACTTTTTTCTTAGGCAGACCAGGTTGGTTCATTTTGCTTTATCACTAAAAAACCCCTCTCTTTATTCTCAACCTCCCTTCTACTCCTTCCTTGTCAGCTTTCTTCATTTCATTCCAGTGAGAAGGACCCTGAACTTAAAAAAGAGAAAGCTGGTTTCTCTGGGCCTCTTTCTTCCATTATAGAATGGGTATGAATGTTTCAGATAGGAATTTCTAGACCATAGATTCAGATTTGCATAGATGATCATTTTATTTTTCTATTAAAAAATTACTTGCCCTTTCAAGGTCCAATACCACTTGGTTGAGAAAATGTAATCCTGCCGCCTGAGTATTTTAGTATTGTATCTGTCATTGCTTATACATATAAATAATGAATTTAGAGTTTTAGGCCTCCTCCTCTTCCCAGGATTGATGGTGGGGTAGATGTGTTTATGTGCACTTTGGCATTCTGTCAAGTAGAGGGAAGAGTGCAGCTGCTGGCTTGCTGAGGAGGTAGCTCATTCTATGTACCCTTGGTTGCTGGTATTCAGACAAGTCTCAGTTAGATTTCCATAAACTTGATCTGCCTCAGCTCTAATTCTTAGTTCACACTGGCCTTCTGGGCCCTCTTTCTTCTCATCTTGACCATGAGGTCTGTTTGGATTCACTCACTCTCTTGACACCTTCTATGGTCACAAGGCTTTTGCCAGAGTACTGTTTATGATTGGAACTTAAGCTTTAGCTTTTTCCTCCAATGTTTTATTATGGAAAATTTCTAACAAGCAAAAATAATACAAAGGATTTTACACTGAGTGCTCATGTCCTTATCCTAAGATTGTAAAACTGACATTCTCCTATACTTGTTTTGTCAAATATTTATCCATTTCTCTAACCCTCCAGGGTAGGCAGAATCTTGGTCAGCTCAAAGATGTCACGGTCTAGTCATTGAAACCTGTGAGTATGTTACCTTAGGTAGCAAAAGAGATTTTAAAGATATGATTTTGTTAAGGAACTTGAGATGGGCAATTATCTTTTATTATCCCAGTTGGGTTCATTGTCATCTCAAGGATTCTTTTAAGAGTAGAGAAGCCAAAGAGACTGCTTTCACTAAAGCAGAGTCAGAAGTTTGAAGATGAAGGGGGCATGAGTCGANACATTCTGCATTCTTTATTTGGTCTAACTACCTAAAGAAGTCTTTATGTAATCAAGAGTCCCACTTTTTCTTTTATTTATCTTCTTCTTATTCTGCCACTGTGGTTTTCAAACTTATTTTTATTTAACTCCCAGGCTACCTCTATTTTTTTTCTTTAACGATGCACCCTCTGTTCCAGTGAAGGTCTGGGAGCCCCACTTACACAAACCCCTTACCTTTCTGTTCTTGCAGTGACTCCTAAAAGACTTTGTGGAATCTCTAATGTCTTGGGAAGCACAGCTGAAAAACTATACTGTAAATACAAATGATTCAAGTATCTGTTGCCTAGGGAGAGCTTCCTTTCTTATAGTTGGAATATATTACTTGTATATTTGCTCCCACCTCCTACCAGAGTGTTGGAGATGTGTTTGGAATGCCCTGGACAAAATCTGGTGACATTGAAACCTTGCTTGGATCCCAGTTGTATAACTTGCTCTTCACAGGCTGGTCAAGTGCTCCTGAGGTGTGTTTACCAGAAAGAGTCAAAAGCTCAGTAGCAGCTAAAACCTGACATATTGAAAACCAAAGGAAACTTAGGTAGGAAATGTCAAGGTATTTATTGGATCTTGAAATATGTGTATGTCTTATGTCTACATTTAAAAAATAAAGTGAAGGAAATGAAAACAAAAATTTCCAAGAGAACTAAAAATCTTCCCCACCTCTGCCATATTTTCACCTAAGTGTTAAAGAATTAAAAATACTAGCAGTTTTCTGAGTGTGCAAGATATAAACTGGATTCTTTTTTTTTTTTTTATTAAATCATAACCTGATTCTTTTGCACTGAAAAAATCTGGATGAAAACTCTTCATTGTATAACATTGGTACAAATCCTGTCCCATACTGTATTAAAAGTGTGGAGAAATGATGCAAGACCATAAGTTTTATTTCACTTTTTTTTTTAAACTCCTTTCAAAAAATAAGCAATTTAGAGGATGATAATAGGCAGGAAGCTTTTCTTTTGAAACCTAAGATAAGCCTGGGTATTTATTATCTTAGGTACTAGAACCTTGACATTGNGCATTTCTCTCTCAGTTATTTTCAGGTTATTGAGGATGATTGAGTGAATTTAAAATTTTCAAGAGGTGGAGATCTATTAAAAAATAAAGTGACCAATAATTAAAAATTCATCAAATGATTTCAAAATTGAGACTGAATATAAATGTTAAATATTCTCCTTACATTTTGAGAACATTCTGTCAGAAAATGCTTGCATAGGAGTCTAGGGGTCTTTTTTCCCCCCTAGAATGGAATGTCGAATTGAAGCCACATTAGAAATATCTAAATGTCAAACTTCTGAGAATTCATATTATGGTTGTTAATTCAGAATCACAAGAAAAAGTTGGATAGCTGTCTACAGATGCATGTTTGTTAATTGATACACAAAATACTATGGTTGAATTTTTGAACTTAAAAATGGTTACATTCATGTTTTATCATGTTCTGTATTTATATGAAATATGAAGGTGAAAGTGTTAGTCACTCAGTTGTGTCTGACATTTTGCGGCCCCATGGGCTGTAGCTTGTCAGGCTTCTCTGTCTGTGGAATTCTCCAGACAAGAATACTGGAGTGTGTAGCCATTCTGTTCTCCAGGGGATCCTCCTGACCCAGGAATTGAACCCAGGTTTCCCTCATTGCAGGCGGATTCTTTACTGTCCAAACCAAAAGGGAAGCCCCTGTAGAATATGAGAAATAATATTTTTTCTGACATTGTTCCAATTTCAGCTACTCTGTTTAGTTGTTCCAATAGGCAAATTTATTAGATTATGACATAGGCAACATTGTGGTCAATTGGAAATTAAGAAAAAAAAAAAAGAAAATAGAGGAAATAAGTTTGTTTTCAGAGCTTTGAACTGTGAATAAAAACTGATGGGTCAGAGCAGAGAGTGGCAGTTCCCTTCCAGAGAAGCAGTGGCTTCTGGATAGAGGGACACTAGATTACTTTTTGATTGACAGTATTAATGTGTACTGAGAAATTGTTTATGAGCTTGTGTTTGCCTCTAATACAAGGCATTGTTTTCCTGTAAGTCTATTTGCCTTCTGGCTTGAGCTCCCATTTCTCACAACTGGTAGAAATTTAATTACAGTGTGTTCAGGTATCTATGTCCCTCTCTTTAGCCAGGGAGAACAGGCCCCTGATGGCTTGTTGGGGGCCAGACCAGCATCTAATATCTTGTGGATTAATAACTCTGGCTTCTCTATTACCCCTAGACAAGGCAACTTATCTAGTGTCTGGGACAGGAAGTCCTGCTCTTATAGCAGTATATTCTTCCCTATCTATCATCTTGGCAGGATTCTTCCTTCTCCCCACAGAGACTAAACTACTGAAACTCCAAAACCAGGAAAACTCCTTTCCTTTGTCTTTCTGCTCCATCATCCCATCCCCGGAGGCAATGAGTATGGGATACCTTAAGTTCCTGAATGAGAGAAATTTTAAGGGATACCAGAGAATGTTGGGGAAAAATTCACATACTCATACTTCAAAATGCGATTTTGCCATTTGTGTAAGTGATGTGTCAGTGGGTTGGTAGGAGGATGTTGTGGAAGGGCAGGGAGGTGTCTGCACTGACTGTGGAGGGACTGCAGAGGACCAAGACGGTGGTCTGGAGGATTCCCCTGGACACATCTCCTGATCTCTGAGCAGCTATATCTTTTTTATAGAGACAGAGGCAACGTCGTCTCTGAACCTGCTGCTATTGACCACTTAAACCACAGAACTGACTCTCCCTGTTATGCCCTTATCATTACAAGTGTTAATGAAACCTTCAGACAATTTCGCTTCCCACATGTCTTGATTTCAAGGAGACAGTGTAAATGTTTGCCTCACCAATGCATAGGATCCTAATTTCAAATGAATACATTGACTTTCTACTTTATATATATTACCAGTTCCCTGGACATTCCTGATTTCACATTCTTGGTTTCCTGCCAATCCTTGACCTTCTAGGGTAAGACGCGATTTGGGAGAAAGCCAGGAGCCTCTACCTAGATTCCTAGGGTGCACCCGGTGGAAAAAACACTAGACTAGATACTCAATCGATTTCTTGTGCAAGTAGAGGTCAGTTCAGGGATTTTGAAATAGTCCATGTTTTGGGTGTGTGTGTCACACGAATTTCCTTAGACCGACCTCCACTGCCCTTTGCTTCCTCTTGTGCACTCCAAGACTTTAGGAAATTTGTAGCTATCTCCAGTACATTTATTATCCACTTACAACATGGCATAAGCCAGAGCTGCTTCTCCTGCCAGGTACATGCAGTAAATATCATGCTCAGTCACTTAGTCATGTCTGACTCTTTGTGACCCCATGAACTGTAGCCCACCAGTCTGTTCATGGGATTTCCCATGCAATTACTGGAGCTGACTGCCATTTCCTCCTTTAGAGGATCTTTCTGCTCATGGACTGAACCCATGTCTTCTGCGTCTCTTGCATTATAGGCAAATTCTTTACCACTGAGCCACCTGGGAAGCCCCCATTCACTAAATATACTTACTGGCTCTTAATTTATACAGAACGTATTGCCATTATTAATGCTACTGGTTGTGTAGTAATTAGATTCCAAGCCATATGTTAATCACTTATGCACATCAAGTTACTCACTTATCACAAAAACTATGTTGTGGATTGAATTGTGTCCTCCCCAAAAAGTATGTGGATGTACTAAGTACCTCAGAATGTGACCTCATTTGGAAATAGGGTTTTGCTTCTGTAAAAATGAGGTCATTAGAAGGGACTCTCATCCACAACAACTGATGTCCTTATATCAGGGGGAAATTTGGCCATGGAACATACGTGCACAGAGGGAAGATGATGTGGACACACACAGGGAGAACATTGTGTAAAGACAAAGGCAGATATTGGAGTGACATGTTTATAAGCCAAAGATGGTCAGCACACCACCAGAAACTGGAAGCGAGGCATAGAACAGATCCTCCCTTGCAGCTCCCCAAAGGAATCGACACTGTCAGTACCTTGGTTTTGAACGTCTAGCATCCAGAATTGTGAGACAATACATTTCTATTGTTTAAGCCATCCAGTTTTTGGTACATTGTGATGGCAGCCCTTGGAAATTAATACATTTCGGGAGGGAGGTACTATTAATTGTTCTCATTTTGCAGATGAAGAAAGCAAAGCACAGAGGAATTAAGGGTTAGCCACCTGGGCAAGTGATTCAGACTCATGCACTGTGTCTCTAATATTGGTGTTTTTACCCATTTTATCAATTGCCTCTTGTCTCTCTTGTCTCTTTTTCTAGTTAAGGACCTTTCCTTTATTGGAGCTTTTTATAACTTTTTTTTCCTGGTAGCCTTTGTTTATTTTTAAAAATTTATTTCTTTTTAATTGAAGGATAATTGCTTTACTATATTGGTTTGATTTCTGCCATACATCAATGTGAATTAGCCATGTGTTCATATGTCCCCCTTGCTCTTGAACCTCCCTCCCACCTCCCACCCTTTCCCATCCCACAACCTTTTTATTGACTTCTCCAGGCAGAACTCACATACTCTTCTTCCTCTGGAGTCTCCCACAGGGTACTTGCCCAGAGCTGCCCTGTGGTCTGAGGTGCAGCAGGAGAAAGCCCCCATACTGCTGGTGGTTTGCTAAAGTAGCACTGTCTGAGCCCTGGGTTTGGTACTGTTTTTATGGAAGCACCTCTTCAAGACTTTAATTCTAGCTCTTGCTTCCAAGAATCTCAATGTGAATCAGTGGGGACAGGGTATAGGACAAGGATACATGTGAATGCTGGCTCACATTAAATTTGTCGTTTCTCTTCACCAAGTTCACTGAACTGGGTCATGTACGTGTATGTTGTATGTGCACATGTGTACATGGAGAAAAACACAAACAGGTTGTTGGATGAAAGATACATGTGAGAGAGAAAGAGACAAGAGAGGCTAGTCATACATTATAAGGGCACTTTGTTGGCATGTTATATCAAAATTATGGATGTGTACCCGTGGATATATATATATAAAGATAGTCACTAAAATGTTAATAGTGATTATTGCAGGGTCATAGAACTTCAGATTAACTGTTTCCTTCTGCATTTCTGTGGGATAAAGAGTGGTGGTTGCTGTTCAGTCTCTAAGTCATGTCTGGCTCTTTGTGACCCCATGGACTGCAGCATGCCAGGCTCATCTGTCCTCCACTATCTCCTGGAGTTTGTTCAAATTCATGTCTATTGAGTCGTGATGCTATACTGTTTTTCTCATCGTAACGGCAGCTTCTGTGAAAAGCACAGAAGTGATAAGGACAGTATTGTTTCTTTGATATTGGCTTCATCAATTGTCCTGACCACAAGATTTTTGCATCTCCTTCACTTTCTTCCTGTAAAGTATATTTTCTTTTTCTTTAAAATCATCTTGAAGATTAGAAGTGTACCCCCTAGGATAAGTGCTTAGAAGAGATTTGAGGAGGTGATATTCAGTGAATCATCAGATGGCAAAAATGGGAATGTTCTTAAAAAGTCACATGGTGCAACTCTCTCCTGTCTGTTTCAGTTGGACAGAGTGAATGACTCTGTGACATGGAGTAAGATGCCCTCCCTCCTCACCCATTCACTTGTGCTTGGCCATATGGGTCATAATGATCAAGGCAATCTGTTCAGGAACCTCTGCCCATATCACTGGGCAACACACACCAGTCTTGCAGCAAATGAGTACTGGCGTGTTGTCATCAAAATAATAAGCTCATGGTCCAAAGGGAATAAAGTTGGTGCTCTTTATAAACAGTTATGGTACGGTTTTTCAGACTGAAACCTCCAGTATCTAAAAACGATCATGTCGTAAATATTCCTCTTATTTGGTATATAGAGTTAAGAGCATCCCTCACACCTATCTGGTTTTCAAGGTCAGTGAATTTTGTAGAATTCTTTGCCAAGTAGCTACTGTGATATGAATAAATTTATGAGAAAATGAACTCAGCCAGCTAGTTATTGAGCAAGACTTTTTTTTAATGGAATGTACTGACAGGAGAGAAGAAAAGGCAAACATAAAGGGTGAAAAATAACCTAATGAAAAGAACTATTTTTTTCCCTTCAGTTCTGGAGAAACAATAATCTATTTTTTAAAGACAAACTTCCTAAAATCAAAAGAGAAGAAAGATGGAACTTCAGCTCCATTGAGATACAGGAAATAAGTAAAGCATTTCCAAGGAAAAAAGAATTATCTGCATGAATGTACCAAAGCAACAGTGACTACTTAAACTGTTTAATTTTTTTTCAAATACAGGAGAATATGAACAAATGAGAGTATGAGGGGAATATGAATAAAATGTATAAGGCAGGTTTAACTAAAATTTTCTTAAGTTATATTAAGTACCTCCTCCAAAATACCCAGTTGAAACAAAAATAAGTTTCCTAAAGGTGCTGAATTTTTAAGGAAAGGAAGTAATTGTGCTTCAGGTGGGCCAAAAGGTGAACAATAAAAGCCACCTAGTTCTATAACAGTTCCCTGCTCCATCCAATTTCCTCCCAAAATGAAAAAGAGTCTGGGGCTTTGGAATGATAAAAGCTCAGTATGTCAAGCTAGAAATTGCATTTAATCTGTTTCATTAAATGACATTTTTTGGGGTCAGAGCTGTCTATGAATCTCTCTGATCTTCTTTTTAAAGTTCACAGTGCTCTCCAAGAGTTTGTGAGCTGCCTCGCTACTTATATCCCCATGTCTCCTCTAATTCCAGGCTTTTACTTTTCCATTGTCTACATCTGTCCATCTGGTGTATTCCCAGATGTCAAACTTGGCCCCTACTTCATCACACACACTCGCTCCCACACACACCCAGTTACTCATGGAGACAGCTTTAGCAAGGTGTGGTGGTGCTCATGAAAGTGGTGTTTGTGAGGCAGGAAGGAGTAACTTCAAAGGAAAACCTCAGGCACTCAGATTTTAAAATGCTCTTTTACTCCCCCCAACAAGTACATTTCTCCTTCTTTCTCCCTGTGCTTTAGTTGAGGTCTTGTTTTCCACATTCTTCTTATCTGCCTCAGCCCTCTGAATTCCCATTGAAGGATCACGCTCAGGAACTCCAAGATCTTTTCAGTTCTGTTCAATTCCTATTCCTGACCTCTGCTAACGGGCCGTTTCACCTAAACTCATTTCAATGAACTAATGTAGAAAGTGAAGAATGACTATAAATCCAAAGTTAGAATGCTTACACTATACCTTATTTGCCCTGTTTCAAGGCAATAGCAAAAATGAGCAATCCGTTGCTTAATCCCATGGTTCTTAAAGTAGGGAGACAGAACTTTGGATCCTTCCAATCGCACAATTTCAAGGAGTTGTAAACAGCCATCTTCTTCCCTTTTCCATTTCCTTAATAACACTGGTTACAGTGGACACATTGGGTTCTTGGAAAAGTTTAGACTTTTGGCCAGGATTGAGCAGTGATATGAAGAAAAAGAGGTGATATGGAGAAAAGTGGAAATACTGGTTCATTCTTTTTATTTTCTAATCTAAAACAATGCTTAATATATATTTCCATTGCTGATATTCTTTTGCTGCCCGTAAAACTGGAAAATAAATACTAGGGAAAATTATATTAAATTTACTTTTACTTTAGTAATGTTATAGATTTGTTCTTTGGAACTATCTAAAGCCATCATCAAAGATATCATGCCCCCTTAACAATAAAAAAAAGTGGAGAAGCTAAAGAAAAGAAGACAAAACTAAATACACTCTTTCCATATGATTCAGTAAGCATACTCCTGGTATTTACCCAAAGGAGATGAAAATTTATGTCCACAGTAAAATCTGCACATGGATGCTTATAGTAGCTTTATTTATAATTGTCAAGAACTTGGAAGCAACCAAGATGTTCTTTAGTAGGTCAATGGATGAATAAACTATGGTACATCCATACAATGGAATATTATTCAGTACTAAAAATAAATGAGCTGTAAAGCCATGAAAAACATGGAGGAAACTTACATGCATGTTAATAATTGAAAAAAGCCAATATGGGAAGCCTACATATTGTATGATTCCAAGGAAAAAGCAAAACTTTGAAGACAGTATAAAAGATCAGTAGTCTTCAGGAGTGAGACTGGGGTCGGGGGAGTGGAATACTCAGATCATAGTGGATTGAGGGGGCAGTAAAAATTAATCCACCATTATAATGATGGATACGTGTCATTATGCTGCTGCTAAGTCACTTCAGTCGTGTCCGACTCTGTGCGACCCCATAGATGGCAGCCCACCAGGCTACCCCGTCTGTGGGATTCTCCAGGCAAGAACACTGGAGTGGGTTGCCATTTCCTTCTCCAATGAATCAAAGTGAAAAGTGAAAATGAAGTCGCTCAGTCATGTCCGACCCTCAGCGACCCCATGGACTGCAGCCTTCCAGGCTTCTCTGTCCACGGGATTTTCCAGGCAAGAGTACTGGAGTGGAGTGCCATTGCCTTCTCCGACATTTGTCCAAATCCATAGAATGTACAACACCAAGAATGAACCCTAAAGTAAATTATGATTTGTAGGGATTATGATATATCAATGTAGGTTCACCCTTGGTAAAATAATGTACCATGCTGCTGAGTGGTGTTGATGATGGAGGGGGCTATGCATGTATGGGCATACAGACTCTATGGGACATTTTTGTATCTGCCTCTCAATTTTATTGTAAACCTAAAACTTCTCAAAAAATAGTCTTTTAGAGTAACATAACTATCATACCACTGCCATATTTTAAAAAAGGAAAGCAAGAGAGACGTTTGAGTTTTTTTTTTTTTTTAAGTTAGTGGGCCAAATAAAAAGGTAAGTTTTAAAATATTTCATTAGAGAGGTTATTATAATGCACTTTACAACACATAGTCTGTGACCATTCTCTGTTAAAGTTGTATCAATAGGTTGAGTCCCAGGGGGACTGAACAGATATTTGTCCATTCCCTCCATTCTAAGTCAGAACCAATTTTCCTAGCCTAAATTGCCTGGATTGATAGATCTACTGTAAAAGTACTTTTCTGATAGCTGTTGTTACCAGTCTGAGGAATTCATGCCCTAAAACTTGAAAGGGGCTAAACTTCCAGGAATTAATTTGCAGGCCACCCTTTTGGCAGGAGGTCTTATATTCCTGTTTTTTGAGTGTGTCCTTCAAGTTTCAGTTTTCAAATGCTATTTTTTTTTTTTTTAATTTTAGTAGGATGGCTAGCCTATTTAATTTTTGGACTGAACTGTTGGACCTCAGAAACAAATTCCATTTCCAATACCTGCTCTTATGAATGTTAATCTCTGGGCAAGCATTCAGGTTTCTAAAGTGGCCTTCCTTTGCTCTTTCAAGGGGAAGCTCAGGCAGAAATTCATTCAGGTTATGTTACTAAATGATCAGTTTGGGGTTAATTACCTCCAAGTAAATAAAATCATTCTATGTAGTTTTCTCCCTCAATTTTTTCAATTGGCATCACCATGTTAGTGATATGACTTATTTCAATATTTCCTGGATTTTTTTTTATCAGAAGTCACTGCGGTTAAAATATTCTATATATTTTATGAAGGAGTTTCCTTTTGGATTATTGATTATTTGAATTAAATTTGATTTGGAATATTATTGTTTTTATGGTGTAGACCTTTCCTAAATATCTGGAAATCCTTGGCTTTTGGTTTATATTTAAGAACCAGGAATTGAGATACTGCTTGGGAGTACTGTGCACATAAGGATGGCTTGTTAGTTGATGAACCTAATAATATCATTAGGATTGGGCAGGAGCTTTGTTGTTTTATCAGGATACTCTCAGGTGCCATCATCTGTAGTTATTTTCCTTGGATCATAGGCATCCATGAAGAGGAATTCTCCAATTTCTTGCCTGAAAATTTTACATTTGTCTGCCCTGGTTTTCAAGAAACCTGAGCTGGGAGAAAGTAGCTATTGTTGGGTGTTGGGTGGGCTCGGGGTTTGGTTTAGCGTTTGCTCAGGTAATCCCCCCTTTGTTTCTAGTGCAGCTCTTCACTCTCCCCTTTCTTTGCAGCCAGTGTCCCTTAGCTGATGCTACAGAGCTTCTCTGATTTGATTTATTTTCACACGAAACCTTCTGTCTTCTGCTGATGTGTGTGGAATGTGTAAAATGCTCCTATTCCTGAAACATAAGGAAGCAATGTCTCTTTTGGATCTTTAATTCATTCTTAGTTTGTCTCTTTGCATCTTCAATTCCTAAATAGTTTAGATACACTGGGATTTGCAGGTCATATATGTACTTCTTTGTAGAATCCTTTCTTTGTATATAATCCTTTGTAACCTGGAATCATTTTCCAGTCATCATTCACATTGAATTTTAGAGTCCTTGATTTTAATCAATTGTTAGTGTCTTAGTTTTCTTATCTACAAAATTGAACTTGACTGCTAAGGTCCCTTCCAAATCAGAAGTTCTGGTGTGGTAGGAAGAAGGCTGAAAGGGCAGGTGATGCAATTAGACACCAGGATTTATATCACTACCCCACTACCAGATAGTCAAGAGTTCTCTGGTTGTAAGCAACAGACCGGGCTTCCATAAGCATCAAAGGACATTGCATGAAAGAAAATGAATAACAGAACCTATGTTAAAAGTGGAAAATGGGTTTCAGAGAATGGGCGGAAAACCAAGGGAGGCTAGGCAGTGGGAAGTCAGCCAAAGTCAAACCCCAGGAACAACTCAAAGAGGAAGCTGCCACTGAATATTTGCCACCAGCACATCCTTGGTGTCAGTGCTACTATGGGTAGTTTTTCAAATCTTGGTCCATTTTTGTGATTGGTGCCCTTGAGTCTCAAAGGACGGCAGAGAAAATTTATGTCCCCATTTGTATTAGGGCTCTGCAGAGAAACAAACCAATATGACTCTATTTTATTTTATTGAGGATTGCTCAAGTGATTGTGGATGCTGAAAAGTCTAAAATTTTTAGGGCAGGCTGGCAGCCTGGTAATTCAGGTAAGAGTTGATGTGGCAGTCTTGAATCTGAATGCCACAGGGCAGGGCAGGTAGCCTGAAAACTCAGTCAGAGTTTCTGTGTAGTAGTTGTGAAGCTGAAATCCTTCTCGGGGAAATTTGCCTTTGCTCTTCAGGCCTCCAACTGATTGATGAAGTTCACTTAAAATGTGGAGAGTAATCTGCTTTACTCAAAGTCCACTGATTAAATGTCAATTATATCTAAAAAATACCTTCACAGTGACATCTAGAAAGGGGTATGACTGAGCAGTTGGGCACCATAGCCTAGCTAAGTTGATGGATAAATTTAATCATCCCACCGTTCAATATTCATAACAAGATCCCTCTTCAAACTTCTCCTATGTTTAAGTTACTGGGCATAGAGATAATAAAAAAAGAGTAACATCTGCCCACCAGAGCCACTTTGCTGTGTGATCTTGAGCAAGGTTCTTTTCTCTGCTTCAGACTACAATTTTGTAAAATAGGGATAATAATAATACCACATATATGACTGTTGTGGACAGTAAAATATAAAATATATGTAAGTCTTTTACAGGAGGACTTGGAACAGAATAAGTGCTCAAAAAGTAAGGTGCCGTAACTTCTTATCTAAACACTGCAGTGGAATATTTGTCACAGCTCATATACCCAGCTTCTCAGTAGACTGGTTGCTATTTAGTCACTAATTCATGTCCAGCTCCTTTGTGATTCTATAGTCTGTAGCTCTCCAGGCTTCTCTGTCCATGGGATTTCCCAGGCAAGAGTACTGGAGTGGGTAGTCATGCCCTTCTCCAGGGGATCTTCCTGACTCAGCGGTCAAACCTGCATCTCCCGCATTGACGGGTGGATGCTTTACCACTGAGCCACCCGGAAAGCCCCCTGCCCCAGTAGGATACTTGAGAATGGAGCACCTGGATTCCATGGAGGGAGGTATGATTTGTATCTATAACCAAAGGCTTTTAGTTAGTGCACTTGAATAATGATACTAACAGTCATGATTTATTGAGCCCTTACTACCTGCTAGGTATTATACTGGATACTTGACATATATTCACTCATATAATCCACACAATTATCCATTGAGGTTTGTGATTCCTCATTTTATCAAGTGGATACTAAGATTTGGAAAAATATGTATCACATCCAGAATCACACAACTAGCCCAGTGCAGGGCCTACATGAGGACCCAGAATTTTCTTATTCAAGACCCTGCTCTCTCCTCTACTCCTCTGTGCTCTATCTACTTAGTCCAGACAGAGGGGTCATCTCCTTTCCCAGGTTCAGGTCTTCAAATGTTACCTCTGCTTCACTGATCTGAAAAATGAGAATACCAAGGTCTCCTCTAAACATGAAATTCAGAATACTAACCCCTGCGAGGAAGATTTTTTTTTTTTTTAATTAGTGCATGCTAAGTAGTTTCAGTCGTATCCCACTTTTTTGCCCTATGGACTGTACCCTGCCGGGGCTCTCCAGGCCAGAATACTGGAGTCAGTTGCCATGCTCTCCAGGAAGATGTCCTCCATCTTCCCCGGGACGATGGGATCTTCCTGACCTAGGGACTGAATCTGAGTCTCCTGTGTCTCCTGTATTGGCAGGCTGGTTCTTTAGCGCTAGTGCCACCCGGAAAGCCCCTTTTTATTAGACATGATGCTTTTTTGGGGGATGGTAGCTGTGCTTCAGCTTTCTAAAAATAGGTTAATGAAGTTTTTTGAGTTTTTTGAGTGACTATAGAAAAGAAAATGTTTTGAAAATTTTCCTTGCATTCAATTTGAACAATTTAAAATGTAACATTCAACATTTAACATTTCTATGTTTCCAACAAGGAAATTGATACCTACTGGTCATTGGAGGTACTCCTCATACTACTTTGACAGATGAGGAAGCAAACTGTTCAAGAAAGTAGCTTGGCAAGGCTAGTCAGTGGTAGAGACAGGCTCTGAACCTGTCTGTCTGACTTGTCAGCTTGTTTCTTCCAGTGTGCGATGTGCCAGTCACATCTGGATGGCCTGACTGCCATTGCTTTTTCCTTTGACATCATGGGCTTGCCTTTATTTTGGAAGTTTTCTTTTAAAAAAGAGAACCTAATCCAATTTTTAAAAATCTACACAAAGTTGTTCATTGAATTTCCCTCTTTCATCTTGTTTTCCTGTTTCCTTCTATATGTCAGAATTGTTCTCTGTCCTGCAGAGGCCTTGATGCTTTGTGCTGAGCTGACTGACACAGCATTATGATTTAAAAACTGATTTATAAAACAGTCCGGTTCTTTTCTCCACAAAGCCCCAACCTTTGATCTTCTCTCAGGAGCAATTTCCAGCAACCCTTTTTTCAAAGCTAGTAAATGTTTGCTGTGCAGCCCGACCCAGACCCTCTCCCTCTTCCTAGAAGGCGAGGTTGAACCTTCAATTCCCCACTGTCATCACTGTTCTACTGGAACACCTAGTAGAGGATTTGGTGTTCTGTAGTGAAGGTGAAATCACATATGGTGAACCTCATGCTCTTTCTGTGTTTATACACTTTTGAACTAAGTGAGGTTTTGGCCATTACCTAGCTCACTTGATCTATGCAGGTGAAACCAGGTTATTTCAGCACTTTTTATTATTAACATCTTTGTTTGGCCCTCTTTACTCAGAAACATTATCAGCATGATTCAAATTAATTGGATAATTGCAGAATCACCATTTTGTCTCATAATACAAACTGGTAAGAATTCTGGCTGTCTATAACAGGGAGAAGAATGAACAAACTAGTTACTTAGGACTTCTGAAACTCTTTTTCACTATTTGGCTTTTCCTTAAGGAGGCCAAAATGTAAAATCAAAAAGATTAGGGTTTCTTGGGTTGAATAGGGAGTGCAAACTTTGGTGGGTCATCTTAGCATCTCTTATACTCTGGGCTTATTCTCCTGAGTCAGGATGGTCCGTTGGAATATGGGACACATACAAAAAAACCATGGACTGTCAAGTTAGACAGACCAAAGTTCAAATCCTGACTCCTAAAAAATTCTTATAGCTCTAACTGATGACTACTGCCTTAGGCCAAAGCATAATACATACTTTTACCTTAAGCTTAATCCTTTATTTTAATTAAGATATATGAATTAAAAAATGCTGCTGCTAAGTCGCTTCAGTCGTGTCCTACTCTGTGCGACCCCATAGATGGCAGCTTACCAGGCTCCCCTGTCCCTGGGATTCTCCAGGCAAGAACACTGGAGTGGGTTGTCATTTCCTATCCGTAAATAGTTAGCAGTTTGAATATGCCTGTGAATGTTTTAATTTCCTTAGCTAGCATTTTATTCAGAGACCTAGATTCAGTCAATTCCACTTCCTAAAATTAAATTATAGGATCTTGAGTTAATAGAAATTTTATAAGCAAAGCATAGAAAGATATATGAATTTTGACTTTGCTAATTGTTCTTCCTTGCTGGAGCCTCTCTGTAGCTTTGACACATAATTCAAATGGCTAACTATATGGCTCTGAAGTTCTTCTGCATGTCAAGGCCACCTGCATAGCTGATACACCTGACACTTATTGGGGGGTGGTGGTGGGAAGGTGTGTTGGCAGTGTGACTACCATTTTAGAAGAAATTGAGAGGTAATTCTAATGCACAACCAGGACTGAGAATTGCTGAATAAAGTCACTGAAAACTGGTCCTTTTATTCTGCTCCTTTTTGCAAATGGATTCAGGTCCTCATCAAATTAGAAACCTGGATTGTTTTCATGTCGATGCAAAAACCACCTGGTCCAGTTTTCCTGTTCTGAATACATATGGCATAGAACCTACCCAGTCTTCTTTAAATTCAATAGCATTAAAAACCAATAGCTATAATTTATTGAGCAGCTACTATGTATAGGATCATCATCACCATATCATCATCAGTGGTAACATTTAGTAAGCATTTGCTGAGATGTTACATATATAATTTCTCCTAGTTCTCATGAAACTGTGTGCTGTAAGCATATAATATCCTTTTTTTTTTTTTTTTAAACAGTGAGAAAACCAAGTCATAGAAGGGTCCACTCTATTTATCCAAGGCTACTCAGGTAGAAGTATAGAGTTCTGACTCCATCTTTATGTATCATTGCCAGCTTTTACGGCAATCCTACAAGATAGGTATTGAATGTGTGCCCTCATTTTACAAATGAATATAAATATCTAAGGCTTTAAGTAGTTAAGTGCTCAGTATTAGATGCTGGAAAGCAACCTAAAATCAAACCCAAGTGACATTTATTTACTGAGTAACAAAGAATATATTTTTATTATCCAGTGAGGGTCTGAAGAGCCATACCAAAATAGAATTCTTTCCGAACCAACATACTTTGAAAATAAAAAGCTAGTAAACACTGTGAATTTAGAAGATTATATATACCAAAGTAATTGAAATGCTTGGATATGGGCTTTGAGAATTATAGAGAAGAAGGGCATGGGAATCAGCCTATATCCCTTGCTTTAAATGTCTCAGCCAACTTTATTTTAAAGGTATAAGTATGTTAAGCCATATAATTCCCTGGATTGTTTACATTCTTGTCAGGGTGACTACTGAAGGATAGTATAATTACAAAGTACAATTTTCAAGCTGAATGAAATTGCTTGTTGTATAATAGGTCTCTTAGGGATTGACCTCTGAAAATGCCCCAAACAAACACTTATAAGTCATAGTTAGAGGTAAATGATATGCAGCCCCCCAAGGTAAGACATGAATTGACATCAGAGATGGTCTTTGATTTGTATAGAACATTTTCTTCTGTTTATCCAGCTCTGAAAAAAGCTTAGAATCAGAAGTACATTTTCCATTTTGACTTTGTTTTCTATTTCTCAGCATAGAGTTAGAAACTGGCTACGTTTCCATCACCTTCATGAGCTACACGAGGAGCAACTCTTTGGGTGCAGGATGAAACATAGCAATCTGCTAATGTCCAGTGTCTGTGGGATTTTATTATCTGTCTGAGCAGGGAGCAGAATCTCTCAGTTCTGCTTCAGTTAACTCTAATGTGCCATCCTCCTCTCTGTTCCATTCAAACATCCACCTAGCGTTTCTTTTCGTTTTTAAATGGAAATATGGTTTATTTACGATATTGTGTTAGTTTAGGTATACAACAAAGTTACTATATGTGTGTGTGTGTGTGTGTACACACACACACACACACACACACACACACACACACGAGCTTCCCAGGTGGTGCAGTAGTGAAAAACCCACCTGCCAGTGCAGGAGGTGGAAGAGATGCAAGTTCAGTCCCTGGACTGGGAAGATCATCTGGAGTAGGAAGTGGCAGCCGGCTATAGTATTCTTGCCTGGAAAATTCTATGGACAGGCCTGGCAGTCTACAGTCCATGGGATTGGGAAGAGTTGAACATGACTGAGCATGATTGAGTAGTACTGAGCATACACATAATAATATTTTTTCAGATTGTTTTCCATTATAGGTTATTATAAGATTTGAATATAGTTTCCTATGCTCTGCAGTAAATCCTGGATGTTTATTGCTTATCTGTTTTATGTATAGCAGTTTATATTGGAGTTATAATGGTTAATCCCATATTTCTAATTTATCTTCCCTTTCCTTTCCCCTTTGGAAATCATAAGTTTCTCTTCTATGTCTATGAGACTCTTTTGTATATAGATTCATTTGTATTACTTTTTAGATTCCACATGTGAGGTCATGTAATATTTGTGTTGCTCCGTCTGACTTATTTTATTAAGCATAATATTCCTGAGGTCCATTCATGTTGCTGCAAATGGCAATATTTCATTCTTTTTTTTTTTTTAATGGCTGAGTAATATGCCATTGTATGTGTATACTACATTTTCTAAGCCAGTTGTCTGTTGATGGGCACTTGGGTTGTTTCTATGTTGGCATGTATCCTTCAAATTAGACTTTTCATCTTTTCCAGATATATACCTAGAGATATGTAGGATTGTTGGATCATATGATAGCTCTATTTTTATTTTTTTAAGGGATAAATATTTATATTTTTTATATGGTTTTCCATAGCGGCTGTACCAATTTACATTTCCACCTACAGTGTACCTAGCATTTCTTAGTTCAGCTTCATGAGTAGGTTCAATGACTGGTGGGTGGATGGTTGAAGTGTGTATAGCAATCTCAAGTATTACACACTGACACTGTATGTAAAATATTAGCACAGAATATGCAATTACAGGAAAAAGCTAGCAATGGCAAAGATGTTCTCATGATGTTGCTGATTTATTTTTCCTCCTTGTATGAAATAAATTATTCTGTACGATCAGTGCTTACTATCTGGCCTGCCTTCATGTGATCATCACTTCTTTAAGTATATAATTTTGTGAAGTGAGATCTTTACTTTTCTAAATTTATTTTCACTTTAACATTAATTACATTTCTCTTTTCTTCTTCATTGTCTCATTCCAATCACCTCTATAGGAAGGATGGAGGAAGATTTATAGCCTAAATTCTCAATTAAAGGAAGAATTAATTTTGGTTTATATTATGGAATACATTCTTGGCTGTAACAGAGGCTAGAAAACAAGATAAATGCCCTGCTTTTTGCAGGTTCCCTGAGGGCTTCCCTCGTAGCTCAGTTGGTAAAGAATCTGCCTGTGATGCAGGAGACCTCAGTTCGATTCCTGGGTCAGGAAGATCTGCTGGAGAAGAGATAGGCTACCTACTCCAGTATTCTGGTCTGGAGAATTCCATGGACTATGCAGTCCATGGGGTCACAAAGAGTCAGACACAACTGAGCAACTTTCATTTCACTCACTTAGGAAATGCATTCTTAGATGGAACACATATTAAAAGATAGGAAAAAATAATCCTTTGCATGTAACCCTCCTATCCAATTCTTAACTGTGAAGCAACTTGTGATTTTAAATTTTTATTTATTTGCTTCTTGGCTATGCAGGATCTTTGTTGCTGTGAGGGCTTTTCTCTGGTCGCAGCCAGCGGGGGCTGCTCTCTAGTTGTGGTGCATAGGCTTGTAGTTGTGGTGGCTTCTCTTGCTGAGCATGGGCTCTGGGCTTCATGGTTGCAGTGCATGGGCGCAATAGTTGCAGCTCCAGTACTCTGGAGCACAGGCTCAATAGTTGGGGCACATGGGTTTAGTTTCTCCAAGGCATGTGGGATCCTCCTGGACCAGGGATTGAACCTGAGTTTCCTGCACTGGGAGGTGGACTCTTTACCACTTAGCCACCAGGGAAGCCCTCAAATTAATACTTTTTTTTTTTAAGTATAAAATACATCTAACATAAAATTTACTATTTTTCCATCATTTTAAGTGTACATTTATATATATCTGCATTTTGGGCAGCCAATTTCCAGAACTCTTTTCATCTTGCAAAACTGAAACTCTGTATTCATTAAACAAGCATTCCCCATTCTCCACTCTCCCAAAGCCTTCTACTCTTTATGAATTTGACTATATACCTTATATAAGTAGAATCATACAGTATTTGTCCCATAACTGGCTCATTTCCCTTTGCATAATGTCTTCAAGGTTTGTCCATGATATAGCACAATCAGAATTTCTTTCCTTTTTAAGGCTGAATAATATTCCATACAGATTCCATACAAATATGTATATACCACATTTTGTTCATCAATTCATCTGAAATTAAGATGCTTGCTCCTTGGAAGAAAATTTATGACCAACCTAGACAGCATATTGAAAAGCAGAGACATTACTTTGTCAAGAAAGGTCTGTCTAGTCAAAGCTATGGTTTTTCCAGTAGTCATGTATGGATGTGAGAGTTGGACTATAAAGAAAGCTGAGTGCCGAAGAATTGATGTTGAAGACTCTTGAGAGTCTTTTGAACAGCAAGGAGACACAACCAGTCCATTCTAAAGGAAATCAGTCCTGAATATTCATTGGAAGGACTGATGCTAGGCTGAAACTGCAATACTTGGGCCACCTGATGTAAGGAAATAACTCATTGGAAAAGACCCTGATGATGGGAAAGATTGAAGGTGGGAGGAAAAGGCAATGACAGAGGATGAGATGGTTGGAAGGTATCACCAACTTGATGGGCATGAGTTTGAGTAAGCTCGGGGGTTGGTGATGGACAGGGAAGCCTGGCATGCTGCAGTCCATGGGGTTGCAAAGTGTTGGACATGACTGAGCAACTGAACCGAACTGAACTGATTCATCTGTCAATGAACATGCTTTCACCTTTTGACTATTATAAATGGATGTATACATATCTCTTTGATATCCTCCTTTCAGTTCTTTTGGATGTATGCCCAGAAGTAGGATTGTTGGACTGTATAGTAGCTATATTTTTAGTTTTTTAAAGGATTGCCATATCGTTTTTCACAGCCGCTGAACCATTTTACATTCCCACCAGGGGTTTCAATTTTTCCATTTCTTCACTTTCTTCCTTCCTTCCTCCCTCCATCCCTACTTCTTCATCTCTCTCTCTTTTTCCTTCCCTTTTTTCTTCCCCACCCCTTGATAGTAGCCACCATGGTGGGTACGAAGTGGTATCACATTATGGTTTTAATTTGTAGTTTCCTAACAGTGATGTTGAGCATTATTATGTTTGTTTGTCAGTCATTTGTATTTCTTCTTTGGAGAAATGTCTGTTCAAGTTCTTTGCCTATTGTTTTGTGTTGTTGTTGAATGGCAGAGATTCTTTATTATAGTCTGGATATTAACCCCTTCTCAAGTATATGATTCACAAATATTTTTTCTCCCATTTTTTTTCTCTTGATTCTTTGATGGACAGAAGTTTTTAATTTTGATATAATTTATCTGGTTTTATTTTTGTTGCCACTGCTTTTGGTGCCATATCCAATAAATCATTGCCAAATTCAGTGCCATAAAGCCTTTCCCCTATGTTTTCTTCTAAGTGTTTTATAGGTTGATCTCTTACATCTAGGTCTTTGTTCAATTTACAGTAAATTTTTGTATAAGGTATGAGGTCAGCTTCACTCTTTCTCATGTGTGTATTTAATTTTAACAGCATTGTTTGTTGAAGAGACTCTTCTTTCCCCCACTGGATGGTCTTGGCACCCTTTTTGAAGGTCACTTGAGCATATATGATAGGGTTTATTTTGAGGATCTCTATTTTATTCCATTGGTTTCTATATCTCTCTTTGTGGTGGTATCACATTGTTTTGAGTATTGTAGTTTTAAAATAAGTTTTGAAATCAGAAAGTGTGATGTTTCTAAATCTTTACCCTCTTTTTGAGCTTTTTTTGGTTATTTAGGATCCCTTGAGCTCCCATTTAAATTTTAGATGAAATTTTCTATTTCTGCCAAAATTGCTGCTGGGATTTTGATAGGGATTGCATTAAATCTGTAGATTGCTTTGTGTACTATTGACATTATAAATATGTTAAGTCTTCTAGTCCATGAACACATGATATCTTTCCATTTATTTGTGCCAAATTATTAACATAGTCCCAAGCAAAAATAATTGGGACTACTGTATATGGGAAACAAATTAAACGGTTTTGATTTTTCAGTCTTAGTGAAAAGCAGTATTTGTTGTCATAAAATTAAATAAGTCTCTTAACTTTATTCAATGGTTAAAACAAAAACAGTACATATTAAATTTATTTAAAATATCTTTCCCATTATAGAACAATTTCTGAAATGCATAAACATCTATGCCTGACAAATAAATATTATCTGTTTCTTTGTCGTTTTCTATGATTCCAAAATTATCTCTAAACGAACATTCTCAGGTTTACCTTGATATAGTTACAAATGGTATTTAGAAGTCTGCAAACTCTTTGAGAACAAGAAAAATGTCCCTTTTATCTTAGCACTTTTCCCCTAACTCACTAAACATTTCTTGGTTACTGGAATGAAGGAGACAAATAAAATTAAAAGCCAACTACTTAATCATATCAGCAGTCTACCTATTAGCAAACATTGTTATCTTACTGGATCTTTCAAATCTACACCCAGTTACAACATAAGGACTTAACTTTGTCTCAAATTCTGCTTCAGGGAAAAATTTTAAGTGACCACTTGAGCATTTCTTCTTATTTTGGGGATCACTAATGGCTTATTATTATTCACCATTCCTGGCCTACAGCCAGAAGGCAAAGTACTATTTGCATCAGTAAATGGCACCCCACTCCAGTGTTCTTGCCTGGAGAATCCCAGGGACGGGGGAGCCTGGTGGGCTGCTGTCTATAGGGTCACAGAGTCGGACATGACTGAAGCGACTTAGCAGCAGTAGCAGCAGAAGTGTTTCTTCTCATCTCTGGTCAAGAATAATTGCTCCATGTTGCCCTTTTGCCTTGAAGGAGTGCTTTTTCTGTGTGTGTTTTAAGTGCCAAAATAGTTGGTTTACTTTTAAATAATTTAAGCACAATTTTAAGAAAGAAAATGGCTTAAAGAGTATTTCATGTAATATTTCTAGGGATATGCATAAACTTTTGAATTATTATGGATACAAATGATAACAGTACTTTTAAAGACCAGGCAAACAAGAATCTTCAGATGAAGAAAAATGAAGCTATCTAACAAAAGCCCTTGTGCTTCAACATAAATTAATAATGGGAAAACAATGAAACAAGCTCAACTTCTTCCATATTGGTTATATCCTAGAAATTCTTTAGAGACTAAGTGTTTTTTTTGCCAAAATTCTATTTCTCTTTTTTCATTGTCTCATACAATGCAATCAAGGGAGCACGCATGGATTCTTTAACTTCTTGTGGAGAGACTAATCTTTTCTTCTTGTGTAAACTTGAAGAAGCAAAACTTCTTTAGATTTTCAAGATAGAGGGTTTGTGCTGAATTTACCGGATAATCAGTATAATACATAAATGCACCTGTGAAGGCTACTTTCCTTCTCATAGCCTGTTGTTGTTTAGTCGCTAAGTCATATCCAACTCTTTGCAACCCCATGAACTGTAGCCCTCCAGGCTCCTCTGTGGGATTCTCCAGGCAAGAATACTAGAGTGGGTGCCATTTCCTTCTCCAGGGGATCTTCCCAACCCAAGGATCAAACCCACATGTCCTGTATTGGCAGGTGGATTCTTTACCATTGAGCTACCAAGGAAGCCCTTACATAGCTAAAGATGCCATATGTATGAAACTCGATTTTTCAGATACCTGCTATTTGACTGGAAGAGGTGTTGCCATCTTCAAAGTGTTAAAGGATATCTATTGGAAAATATATTGAAAATAATGTTATAGGATACATGCCCCTGCCTTTGTACACAAGTCCCTAAATCACGTTATCACACTATCAACTTCAACAAATATACAAAATGGTTCTAGTTAAGCTTTTATGCTATGCAAATGTGATATATTTTTTCATTTTAAATTTCATCTTGTTAATGATGACAAAATATGGGCCACACAATTGTGGTATTTTTCTGATTTTCCTAATTTGCTCAGTTTTGTTCTGGGGCCACTCGTATTTCCAAGGAATGGCAGAACTTGGAGTTTCAATGCTTCTGAAAACAACTGATGTGGAAGCATGTGGAATAAAGAGAGGCCAGAGGGAGAATATGGAAGCGGCTAAAGAAGTAAGGGGCTTGTACTAGATGAAACAAAATTGAAGAGAGACATGCTTACTGCCTACAGAAAAATAGCCATTCTGTTGCTCAACCTCAAGGTCTATTTTACCGTCAGAATGAGTACTCTCAGCTCTTCCTTTAGTTTCTACAACTTATATACATTCACTTGCAGTAGAGGAAATGACTCAAATTCATGCAGGGACTGGTACAGACAGGCAAATTTACTTTATCACAAGTCCTAACCTCAATGGCTTGATAGTGTTAGTATGACATACTGTGTTGAGGAGAGTGTGAAATTGTTGCTGGCCAAAATCTTGGCTTTCTCTGCCTACCGAAGTCAAGTATAAATTGCGGAGACAGAGTTTGGAGGAAATAGAAAGGTGGCTTTAATTCTCAGCTCGTGGAGAGGGGAACACAGTGGGCTCATGCCTCAAGAACTGTGCCCTACCTTGACGAGGAGTCTGGGTGCTTTTGTACGGTGAAGGCTCTCAGTCAGGAGTCTGTGATGGGGAACAAAGGCGTTGGGATTTTGATTACTTTCTCTTGCATTGTTTCAAAGACTGTCATAGACTGGCATTGGTAACTCAGTAATTGAATCTGGTGGTTTGGTGACTCTGCAGCCTTCTTTCTGATTTGTAACAATATCTATAAGGGGAAGAGTGTTATAAGGGTAAACACCAGATAGAAGATGTATTTAGCATAGGCAGTCCCATGGATCACTGTTCTCTTTATCTTCTGTGTTCTCAGGAAAGGGAAAACAAAAAACAAAAAACTCATTCCTCTTTATTTTTTCCTTTTCACCATAATAGAAGTAATGTCCAGACTGACCATAAATGAATACTGTGCCATATTGACTATACTTGGATGAGTGAGGTAGTGGGGAGAGGTGTTATGCATGAAGGTATTTATTATACTTGGTACATGGTACCATGTTAGCAGTTTTAGTACCAGGGAGAAAACATTCTGAAAGAGCAACATTCATTGAGACTCTACAGTTGGATTTTGTTATTTTCTGTACTATTTAAATATGTCTCCTCTTAGTATTTTCAGCAGTTGCTAAGAATTTGGGGGAGGTTGAAATAAAATTTACTTATTTAATTTCCAAACCCCCGGGTAAACATTTTTAAAGTACATTTGCTGCTGCTGCTGCTAAGTCGCTTCAGTAGTGTCCGACTCTGTGTGACCCCATAGATTGCAGCCCACCAGGCTCCGCTGTCCCTGGGATTCTCCACTTATCCCTAAAAGCCACTTGGTTTCATTTTATTTCATAAAGATAGTAAAAAGCAGTCTGTAGGGGGGAAATCATTTGGTACAGCCACCCTGTTTTATACATATTCACAAATATATTCACGATAAGGTGTGCATGATGGATGATTTTACTTAGTTTCAGTTTTTTTTTTCCAAAGGATGCATCTTTATTTCCACATAATTAAATCTAATGACTTTTAATCACGATCCTCCTAAATATCAAAGAATTGCTGGCACCTTGAAGGTTCTTGAACTTTTTGAAATTGCCTTTTAAAAAGGTTCATGGGGCGGCTGCTGGAAGGTTTTCTTTTCGATTTACAACTCAGGCATAGATTTAAGGAGAGTATAATTACTAGATACAATCCCTAAACAGAATTGAATTGCTTCCTGGGTGCCAAGCTTGTTGCAGACTGACCTTCAACAGGAACAAATAACAGTGCAGCTCTGTGTCCTTGTTAGATTTCAGCATGATCTGAAACTTTTTCTTCTGGGAAAAAATGAGACAAAGAAATCTGGCATTGCTTGTCCTTTGATAACCTTTATCCACTTGGTCAAAGGGTCAGAAATCCCAGTTATCTTTGCTTTTCCTTAAAAACAAAACACTACTTATTAAAAGAGCAATTCTGAAAGATTGACAATAAATCACTTGTTCTGAAAAGTGAGCCAGTCTAGCAGCCTCTAAATCAATCACCTACTTGCTTTTTCCTGAAGAGAACAAAAATCATTTATTGTCCATGAGGTTTCAGTGGGAGGCTGACCACGAGAAACCCTAAATCAGGAAATAGGGTCTCTTCTCCCTGGTTCTCATTCTAGAAATAATCAAGTCTCATTCCTCTACTTCACTCTGCCAATTAAGATTTCGTCACTGACCTTCTTTTTCCCCCTCCTCACCAATCATTAGGTGTACAGCAGTCTCCCTTCTCCACGGAAAACATTTCCCTGGTGGTTGCCTGAAACTGTGGTAATACTGACCACACACACACACTATGTTTTTCCCTACGCATACCCACTTATGATAAAAATTAATTTATTAATTAGGCATCAGTTCAGTTCAGTTCACTCGCTCAGTCGTGTCTGACTCTTTGCGACCCCATGAGTCACAGCACACCAGGCCTCCTTGTCCATCACCAATTCACTCAGACTCATGTCCATCGAGTCAGTGATGCCATCCAGCCATCTCATCCTCGGTCGTCCCCTTCTCCTCCTGCCCCCGATCCCTCCCAGCCTCAGAGTCTTTTCCAGTGAGTCAACTCTTCGCATGAGGTGGCCAAAGTACTGGAGCTTCAGCTTCAGCATCAGTCCTTCCAAAGAAATCCCAGGACTGATCTTCTTCAGAATGGACTGGTTGGATCTCCTTGCAGTCCAAGGGACTCTCAAGAGTCTTCTCCAACACCACAGTTCAAAAGCATCAATTCTTCGGCATAGTGAAAGATTAATAACAATAGTGAATACTAAGAATCTGCCTGCAATGCCAGAGACCCCAGTCCCTAGAGAAAGGATAGACTACTCACTCCAGTATTCTTGGCCTTCCCTGTGGCTCAGCTGGTAAAGAATTCACCTGTAATTCGGGAGACCTAGGTTTGATCCATGGGTTGGGAAGATCCTCTAGAGAAGGGAAAGGCTACCCACTCCAGTATTCTAGCCTGGAGAATTCCATGGACTCTGTAGTCCATGGGGTTTCAAAGAGTCGGACACAATTGAGTGACTTTCACTTTTCACTTCCAAAATATAATAATAATAAAATAATTATTATATTATATTTTACTGTAGTAAAAGTTATGTGGTCTTTTCCAAAATATTTTATCATACAAATTTGATGCATTTCCATCTTAATTAAAGACATCATGGACTGTGGCTGTAACTTTTGCATTTTGAAGTGGGACAGCAAAAGGAGCACAAATTTCTTTTTCCTTCTTCACAATTACCTTATCTCTTAGAAACCTCAGCATCTGATTTTTTTTTTTTTTTCCCTATTAAGTGGGGAGCTGTTAACCTTTTACTTAAAGGAAGCACTTTACTTTTGCTTTTCTTTGGCATATCCAAATTGCCAGAATCACTATTCTTGAGCTTTGGGGCCATTATTAAGTAAAATAAGTGTTACTTGAACAAGCACTGTGATGCCATGATGGTTGATAACCTAGATGGTTTCTAAGTGACTAATGGGTGGGATCTGCTTGACTAAGGGATTGGATGGAGTGCATGAGATTTCATTATGCTATTCAGAATGGCACAACATTTTAAACTTAGAAGTGCTTATTTTTGGAATTTTTCATTTAGTATATTCAGACCACTGTTGACCTCAAGGAACTGAAACCATGGAAATCAAGATCTCAGATAAGGGAGAATTACTGGAAAAAATAAGTGTTAACTTGCTACTCCCTTTCCTTTTCTGTGGAACAGAGCATTTTGTTATAGTCAATAGTCTTTAGCTTGTGTAGTTGGCAGAAAAATTCTACAAAAATCTGTTGATCAACAGAATTTTCAGGCTTGCACTTTTCATTTTTATTATAATGAGGCATTTATTTGTTTGTATAGTTGATTTACAGTGTTGTGTTCATTACTAGGATACAGCAAATTGCTTCAGTTAATACATATATATCTATATCCTTTTAAAAATATTCTTTTCATTATGGTTTATCACAGAATGTTAACTATAGTTCCCTGTGCTAAACAGTATGAACTTATTGTTTATCCATTCTGTATATAAAAGCTTACATCTGCTAATTGTAAACTCTTACTTTATCCCTTACCTAACTCATTCCCCCTTGGAAACCTCCCATCTGTTCTCTGTGTCTGTATTTCTGTTTTTATTTCATAGATAGGTTCATCTGCATCATATTCTAGATTCTGCAATAAGTGATATCATCTGGTATTTCTCTTTCCTTTCTGACTTGCTTCATTTAGCGTGATAATCTCTAGTGGCATCCATGTTGCTACAGTGGTATTACTTTGTTCTTTTTACGGCTGAGTAATATACCATTGTATATATGTACCCCATCTTCTTTATTCGTTCATCTGTCGATGGACATCTGAGTTGTTTGCATGTCTTGGCTATTGTGAATAGTGCTGATATGAACATAGGGGTGCATGTATCTTTTTGAATTATAGATTTGTCCAGATATATGCCTAAGAGTAGGGCTTCCCTGGTGAAATCAGATGGTAAAGAATCTGCCTGCAGTGTAGGAGACCTGGGTTTGATCTGTGGGTTGGGAAGATCCTCTGGAGAAGGGAATGACAACCTACTCCAGTGGTCTTGCCAGGAGAACTCGCTGGACATGGAGCCAGGTGGGCTATAGTCCATGAGGTTACAAAGAGTCGGACACAAACAAGTGATTTTGAGAGAGAGAGAGGGGCCTAGGAGTGGGATTGCTGAATCATATGGTAATTCTATTTTTAGTTTTCTGAGGAGCTTCCATACTGTTTTTCACAGTGGCTGCACCAACTTACATTCCTACCAACAGTGTAGGAGTGTTCCCTTTTCCCCACACCCTCTCTAGCCTTTGTGGACTTTTTGATGATGGCTGACCTGACTGCTATGTCTTGATTTCTTCATATCATACAAAAGACATAAATAAAATACGATGTTGACCGATAGCTAGGTTCCTACGTGCTCTTCTGAGGTAGAAAATGAGGCAAGAGAAGGCATTTGTATCAATCAGGACAGAGAATGCTATGTTACCTGTTCTTCTTAATTGCAATCATTCTTGCATACCTCCTTCCCTTGCTCATTCCCTCCACTGCCACTGTACTGCTGTATCATTCCACACATATTAATAAAAGTAATTCACCTTGTTATTTTTGAATAATTCTTTTCACTTCCATATACAAACACACAGACATATACACTCTTAAGAGCTTGTTTTCCTTTAAAATAATGTGAGGCGTCTGACTGGCAGCCAGTGAGGGTCATTTTTAAACAGATGGTGGAGTAGCAAATTGGTTCAAATGTAGCCATCACAATATAATCCTGGAAAACATTCATAAATGTGGATTATGGCAATCTTGATGACCCAGACCCATTGGTCAGTTTCTTCTGGTCAGAGTGCAATGATTTGCCTTGTGATTTTTATAAAATTAGCAACTTTGTAATTTGGGAATGGAAGATGACTCTGGATATTAAAAAAGGTGTCTTTCTTACAAACTCCACACACTTCATCCTTTCTGGAACTCGCATTGTTTTCTCTTGGCAGCAAGCTACTCTTCATTGACCTTTGTAACAGATTAATGAAGGCTTTTCACAGCCTGATCTCTGTCTGCTTTTTCCAGCCCCACCTCTTTCCATTTGATCCTAAGCAGGTCATATTTCACTAGTATTGATTCATTCTCCAAATAGGCTGTGCTGGTTCTCGCCTTCTTCTGGGCCTTCGCAGATGCCTTTCCCATTATGGGATGTCCTTGTCTTTCTCAGTTGGAAAATTCCTAGTTACTTATCTGAATATGTCTTGATATACCTCTCCTCTGAAGATTTCCCAGATACACCCTACACTTGCAAGGCAGAGGAAAGAACTTATGTCTCCCTACAATCCTATTCCATGGTACTGAAATTATTCTTATGCTCACTCCTTCTCTTCACTGTGGGTTCTGAAAGAGAAGCAGCTGCCTCTTATCTTCAGTTATTCACAGCACCTAGAATAGTGTCTGGTGTGATTAGACTATGCATAGACATTTGTGAGAACAATTAGAGATGATTTCATATCTTGGTGAGGTTTTTAAGTTTCATATGGGTCAAGACCATATTTTTGGTGGCTCAGATGGTAAAGAATCTCCCTGCAATGCAGGAGACCCAGGTTCAATTCCTGGGTTGGAAAGGAACCTGGAGAAGGAAATGGCTACCCGCTCCACTCTTGCTTAGAGAATTCCATGGACAGAGGAGCCTGGTGGGCTACAATCCATGGGGTTGCAAATAATCAGACATGGCAGAGTGACTAACCCTTCTGCTTCATAGATAAACCAGCAGAATGATTACAGTTACATAAATACCTAATTAACATTGCTGCCTTTAGTTGTGAATGAGTGGCAAAAATATAGAAACAGGGGTCAAGAGAATGGGATTCTGGTCGCTTCTCTGTCAACAATTCAATAAGCAAGTTGGGATAAGTTATAGAACTTTTCTGAACATGAGTGTTCTTTCATGAAAAGTGGAGAATGCCAATACCTTTGTTATTCACCTTATAGGCCTGGATTGAGAATTCAGCACATTTTCTAGGTTGGCAAGTGCTTTGTGAAGCAAGAGGCAGTGTATCATATGAGCATGAGATCATACTCTGGAGTCAAACTGATTCCATTACTTCTTGGCTGTGTGACCTTTGTCACATCAGTTAACATCTCTGAGCCTCAGTTTCCCCATCTGTAAGGTGGGGATAATGATGGTATCTACCTCATGAAGTTGCTGTGGAGTTTAAATAATTGTGTAAAGCACTTAATACAGTAACTAAAAGTACTAAGTCCAAACAAATGCTAATTTTAAGCAATTTATAGTTGAATAATTTACATAAATATGAGGTGTTACAAATACTTGTTGATGAATTCTTGTTCTTCCCTTTAAGATCAGTAGAAGGAGAGCCTCAAAGATCTGGAAAGGACCATACCGTGCTTTCACTTTCCCTTTCATGACCTCTCCTCCAGACAGCTTTAGATTTTGTTGTCACAAGCAAGATAATTTAGAGCAAATGACAATATATTTCCTTTCCCAGAGTAAGGCAAGCCATTTGGAAGACATAGCTTCCAACCCTGCCCAGTTTTCTCAAGAATCTTCACAAATATTCAGCTTAGAATATGAGAGCCCAGTGACATACAGGAAGAGTTTCCCTAGACAGTTTCTGGGAATGATCTACTCTCCTTCAACTTGCTGTTGCTTGCCATCTCTGATCCCTGAAAACTGCCCTATGCTGTTCTGACTTGTAACTTTTCTAGGATTCTCTCTACTTTTCCTAAGCTTATAAACAGTTTTTTTTTAAATAATCTAAAGCAAAATTAACATTTCTTAATTACAAGATTTGAGAATCACATAAAGCAATTGAAAGAAGAAAACATGAAATTCAATGCTTCCAAAGGTCTATTTGCCGTGACCCTTTATAGATATTCTATTAGCCATCTTTATCCTAAACTCTGGCTTATCAGAAAGGTCTGACTTCTCTTTCTCATATAGGAGACCCTTTCCCACTGCTCCTTGGAGTCTGGGCTCCTGTTTCTTGGAATGCACTAGAACAGAAACTTACACGTTACCTGGAAGCATACTCATCACTGCCTCTAGGGTAGGGTGTCCTGTGTTTTGCAGTGCATTCTCAAGAACCTGAATCATTCAGTCTTAAAGACTGTAGTGTTTGGGACATTAGTCTAAATTTATGTTGAAAAAAAAAAAAGACTCAGGAAAAAAAAAATCACAGTTCTACCAAGGGTACCTGTACAGTCTATCTCTGGGCAAAACATGTCCACATGCCTAAAACTTCTCATTCAAAGTTGTCCATCCTAAAGTAAAGGAAAGGGCTTAACGTAAGAACATATTCTAGCTTACTTTTCAGCAGGCACTGTCTGTGACCACTGTTCTCTCTCTACCATATTCAAAGCTTTGGAATCCATCTCCAGGAACAGGAAAAGGTACTGGGAACATTAAGTGAGCAGTGTGTCCCTTCTTCATTTCTCTAGAACAACATTTTACTATCAAGAATCAGACACAGAATTAAGCCACTAAACCTCCCATCTAATTATGAGTGGAAAGGCAAGCTCAGTATTAATCATTTCCTCATTATTCTTATTTAGAAATGATTTTAGATGGTCTTAAGATGAAAACAAGAAGAATGCATATTTTCAAACACTCTTGCCATTATAATATACACAATATGACAGAAAGTCCTTAAATATAGGCTTTAAAAAATATTCTGGGGGACTTTTTTAAAAAAAAGACCCATTGGGAAAACCAAAAATAATGAGGCCTTTTAGTAATAACAGTTGCTTCCCAAATAAAGTCTTTCCTTATCAGGAGATAACCCTGATGCTATCTTCATCCTCAGGGAAAGACGCAGAAATATTAGTATAAGGTGGTAATTGCCAGTGGACGAAAATGAGCTCTGGAGTAAAGGTGGTGGGAAGGACTTGGATCCAAATCCTAGCCCTGACATTTACCAGCCCCATGAAGCTGAAGTTATTTAACCTCTCCTTGCCTAAATCACCTCCTTTATAAAGTGAGGATCGTGGAAATAACTGCATCGTAGGGTTGTGATGAGATGGAAGACAGAAGGTAGACATAAAGGTGATATATATAGGCTGGCAAGATGCCCAGCATGAACCTCGGTGCCCAATATGCTTTAGCTACTATTAACATCATTAGTATTGCTACTGTTATTAACAGGATAAGAAGAAAACTCTGGGCCAAAAGGAAAGAAACCTATTCCTGTGGCTAGTAAGACATTTTTCCTTTCCCTAGTGCTTCAAGTCCAGTTCCACTCACATATCTCATGGGTGGTCCTGGAATGGGGCAAAAGAAGTTCCTGCATTGAAGGAACTTCCCTTCTTCCCATAGCAGGAAAACAAAACAAAATAAGCAAAGCAAGAACAGTAAGCTACTTTTAAATCTTTGGAAATTGGTTCGTACCACCTTGTGGGTATCTTCTTTAAAATTCTGCTTTGTAATTTTTTATGCCCTTTGAAGTTCATATAAAATCAATATGTAGAAATCAGCTTTATGAGTATTGAATTTCTACAAAACATTTCTGTTTGGAATTCTAGTCTCACAAGGCACTGATCCGTGATTTTTATTACTATTAGACTCAATGGATGTGCTGTTTTATTATACTTGTTGAATGGCAGCTAAAAGACCATGAAAAATCCAAATAATCCAGGAACGGCTATCTTAAAGTCCCCTGGGAAGAAAAGGGATGGATTGCTAAGAGCCTTTAAAGACCACCAGGTGCTGAGAAATTTGTCTTGACCCATTAAATTTATACTGGCTCCACAGCTTTCGATACTCTCCTGCTGTCTGCATTGCTGCTAACAGCCACAGGCTGGAAATGATTAAATTTTCCTGCATATGTTAAGTGGGTAGATGATTAAATGAGAACAAATAAGTTACTAGATGGATCCACCCTGGGTCTTGCATTGCTGCTTGTTTAGTGCTATTTATGACCAGCATTATTTTTGTTGTTGATAAGAGTGAACACCTGAGAAATAAGAGTGGGATTTATGGTCCTTGTGGAAGAGTCTTTGGGTCTTGGGAGCAGCCCATAACCCAACCTTCCCTGACTAGCTCTAAGCAAGTGAAGGGTCACAAAGGTATCCCCATCCTTATCTTCAGCACACACCTCCAGCACAGCAGTGACATCCCAATGAGCAAGGTTGCTGCAGGAATAAAGCCTCAGATGCAAAGTTGTAAATAAAGGACCAGGCTTCCTGTGTGGCAATAAATCACTGCAGGGCTATGCAGGGAAGAGGTGGCATGAACATGATAGACATTAAGTCTTACGTGGGTTCAAATGTTTGAGATTTTTTAATGGACTGTATAACTGGACGGCTGTTTTTCACTATTGTAGCCCACTGTGTGCTGCATAAACCTCTGACTTCACTGCTGTGTAGCATTGCAAGAGGCAGTTGTTGGGGCCCTAGTGCAGACAGTGGTCAAAAGCTTTTCAGAAAGAAAGCAGGACTAGGTTTGGAAAAATAAAAAATAAGTTTTCGACAACTTGAGATGCTTTAAATTGACTACTCCTCCCAGCATAAACTCTCACAGAAACAAAATTAAAAGAAACTAGAAAAAGTAGATGAACACATTTCTTTTCAGTTATAGGGGACAAATTTATGTCCCTTGGCAGGGGCACACAGGCATATAATCAGTGATATGATGTTAAATCTTGCAAAACAAAATTTAATTTTTGTTTTCAATAAGACTATTTTCTTTTGTGCCCAAACCCTGAGACTCCTTGGTGAGTTTCTTGACTTGGAAAGTTATTTTTTTTTAATAGAACCTTAGTTCTCTTGGGCTGCTATAACAAAATACCACAGACTGAGGAGCTTATAAACAACAGAAATTGATTTCTTACAGTTCTGGAGTCTTCATTCATTCAGTTCTGTCCGACTCTTTGCAACCACATGGACTGCAGCATACCAGGCTTCCCTGTCCTTCATTATCTCCCAGAGTTTATGCAAACTCATGTCCATTGGGTCAGTGATGCCATCCAACCATCTCATCCTCTGTCATCCCCTTCTCTTCCTGCCTTCAATCTTTCCCAGCGTCAGGGTCTTTTCCAGTGAGTTGGCTCTTGGCATCAGGTGGTCAAAGTATTGCAGCTTCAGCATCAGTCCTTCCAATGAATATTCAGAACTGATTTCCCTTAGGATTAACTGGCTTGATCACCTTGTAATCCACAGGACTCTCAAGAGTCTTCTCCGATACCACAGTTCAAAAGTATTAGTTCTTCTGTGTTCAGCCTTCTTTATGGTCCAGCTCTCACATCCATACATGACTACTGCAAAAACCATAGCCTTGACTATATGGCCCTTTGTAGGCAAAGTGATCTCTCTCCTTTTTAATAGGTTTATCATAACTTTTCTTCCAAGGAACAAGCATCTTTTAATTTCATCTGCAGTCACCATCTGCAGTGATTTTGGAACCCAAGAAAATAAAGTCTCTCGCTGTTTCCATTGTTTCCCCATCTATTTGCTATAAAGTGATGGGACCAGATGCCATGATCTTTGTTTTTTGAATGTTGTTTTAAGCCAGCTTTTTCACTCTCCTCTTTCACCTTCATCAAGAAGCTCTGTAGCTCCTCTTCCCCTTCTGCTGTAATGGTGGTATCATCTGCATATCTGAGGTTATTGATATTTCTCCTGGCAGTCTTGATTCCAGCTTGTGCTTCATCCAGACCAGCATTTCACATGATGTACTCTGCATATAGGTTAAATAAGCAAGGTGACAATATACAGCCTTGATGTACTCCTTTCCCAATTTGGAACCAGTCCATTGTACCATGCCTTTCTGGAGTCTGGGATGTTCAATATGAAGGCACTGGCATGGTCATTTTCTGGACAGGAATGTCTTCCTGGTTCAGAGCCATGCCTTTACCCCATGTGCTCACATGGTTAGAAGGGGCTGGGGATCTCTCTGGAGCATACTTTATAAGAGCAATATTTCCATTCAAGANCCATTGTACCATGCCTTTCTGGAGTCTGGGATGTTCAATATGAAGGCACTGGCATGGTCATTTTCTGGACAGGAATGTCTTCCTGGTTCAGAGCCATGCCTTTACCCCATGTGCTCACATGGTTAGAAGGGGCTGGGGATCTCTCTGGAGCATACTTTATAAGAGCAATATTTCCATTCAAGAGAGCTTCACCCTCATGACCTAATCACCTCTCCTGGATTTCAGATCTTAATATCATCACCTTAAAACCAACATATGGATTTGAGGGCGATTATATAGCATGCTTCCTTGCTGGCTCAATGATAAAGGATCTGCTTGCCAAGCAGGAGACATGATTTCAATCCCTGAGTCGTGAAGAGTCCCTGGAGAACAAAATGTCTACTCACTCTAGTGTTCTTGCCTGGGAAATCCCATGGATGTAAGAGCCTGGCAGGCTATAGTCTATAGGGTCAAAAAGATTCGGACAAGACTTAGCTACTGAGTATGGAGTATAGCACCATATTTTAATCTTAGACTTATGCCTTCCATAAAAACTCATCCAAGGTAAAATAAAGTTCAGAAATAGAAAATATGAGAATTAACCGAATAGAGTATTGATTTTAGAGAAAAGCATTCAAAGAACAAAGTGAAGAATAGAAATAAATATACGTATATAAGAAAGCTTATTTTTTGCTTCCCTGATAGATCAGTTGGTAAAGAATCCACCTGCAATGCAGGAGACCCTGGTTTGATACTTGGGTTGGGAAGATCCACTGGAAAAGGGATAGGCTACCCACTCCAGAATTCTTGGGCTTCCCTTGTGGCTCAGCTGGTAAGGAATCTGCCTGCACTGTGGGAGACCTGGGTTTGATCCCTGGGTTGGGAAGATCCCCTGGAGAAGGGAAAGGCTACNTGGTTTGATACTTGGGTTGGGAAGATCCACTGGAAAAGGGATAGGCTACCCACTCCAGAATTCTTGGGCTTCCCTTGTGGCTCAGCTGGTAAGGAATCTGCCTGCACTGTGGGAGACCTGGGTTTGATCCCTGGGTTGGGAAGATCCCCTGGAGAAGGGAAAGGCTACCCACTCCAGTATTCTGTTCTAGAGAATTCCTTGGACTGCATAAGTCCTTGGGATTGCGGAGAGTTGGACATGACTGAGTGACTTTCAGTATACATATATTTTAAAATTGGCCAGAGACAATATCTATTTAATTTAGTATTGAGCTCAGAAATCATAGTTTGGTCACAAATTGGTCAGTGCTACCCTGATCTTAACCTTTCAGTCTGGATAGAATTGCCTTTAAGACCAATTCCAGGGGTGGGGCCTGGCCAGTGCAAGCTACTGGGTATGTCCTATCTCCTAGCCACAGTGAGGTGAAGAGACCCAAATCAGGTCAAACAGTTGCAAGAAAATATTTGCTGGGAATTCCAGAAAGGAGCTTCCTTACCTCATTCATCTGTGAGAGATGCTTGCTCTTTCTGTGTCGGCTGTGGTCTGATCACGTCAGGCTTCAAACTGCTCCCTGGATGGGAGCCAACCATGTGGATAAAGCTGATGCACAGAAAGCCTGAGAGCTGAGAGCAGGGCATAACATTTTTCTTTTTAAAGCTTAACAGCCTACCCTAATAACATGGTCTGCAATGGAACTAAATTTGCTCATTGTTATTTTGGGTGCTGTTACTTTGACTGTCCCAAACTAGCTTTTGAATAAACTCATTATTCATTTTTAAGGAAGCAGTGCAGTTTTAAAAGCTTAATAAATTTGATTCTATTTTATGTAAGACTTGATTCTGAAAGGCATGGCTATATTCTCTAATTAATCCTCACACATTATTCACTAGAGCATCAAATTTACCCTTTTCATATGACTTGTGAGGAAGCTGAATACTCAAGTCTTTGCCTTAAAACACAAATCAATGGTTTAAAGGAGAAAATAGATTTCCCCTTAAGTATTGTCTCTATATATTGCATGAAAAATCAAACTGTTTGGAAAGATCATCGTTGTAAAATCAAGCTACATATGAACCAGATGGACTTCACAATAAAAGGAATGGTGTCTTTGGTTATTTATAATTCTTGGGCTCTATATTCTTATAGAAGCACTGAATAATAAAATCTTTCACTCCTGTCTAATTATACCTTATACCTTTATAAAGTCTGAAAGTCAATGTTGTTCAGTTGTGTCTAACTCTTTGTGACCCCATGGACTGTAGCCCATCCGACTCCTGTCCCTGGAATTCTCTAGGCAAGAATACTGGAATTCTCTAGGCAAGAATACTGCCATTCCCTTCTCTAGGGGATTTTCCCATCCCAGGGATTGAGTGTCTTGCATTGCAGGCAGATTCTTTACTGTCTGAGCCACCAGGGAAGCCCAGTTCCTTTAATAATTCTAGTATATCCTTTATACTAGAAATGACCTGGAAATGAATAGCTTGTTAATGGTTAGTCAAACCAATTTTGAAACATCCCTATTCAGTTCTGTCATAGATTTTAGAAATTTATAGGCAGTTATAAATTGAAATAAACAGCACTTTTCTTTTCTACAATATATTTATAAGCTTTAAAATATGAAATCCAGATTTAGGTGCAAACTTTACATTTCAATTATGTTTTCATTAGATTTTTTTTAGAATTTGTTATTTGAAAAACAATTATATATTTCTTTGTTGCTTTGCAAAGTCACTTTGAAATTGTAGTCATATACATAAAAGATTCTAATAAACTCACTTATATTTTTAAATATCTCATTTAATTTTGAAAGTGAAAGTGAAAGTCACTCAGTCGTGTCCCTCTTTGCAACCCCATGGACTACAGAATACATAGAATTCTCCAGGCCAGAATACTGGAGCGGGTAGCCTTTCTTTTCTCCAGGAGATCTTCCCAACCCAGAGATCAAACCTAAGTCTCCCGCACTGCAGACGGATTCTTTACCAGTTAAGCCACAGTGGAAGCCCCATTTAATTTCTAAGCAACCTCATAAATCCATACTTTTTAGTATGCTTTTTGAAAATTTAAAAAATTTTCAACTGGCATTATTTACATCAAATATGTCTACTTATACATCTATTTTGTATTTGACTTAAACACCAAAAGCAAATGTTTAAGTGACATTTTTCAGATCAAAAATCATTTAGGAAATTTAGAAATTTTNTATGTTTCAATCCCAATCTCCCAATTCCTCCCACCTCCTTCTTTCATCCTTAGTACCCATACATTTGTTCTCTGCGTCTGTGTCTCTGTTTCTACTTTGCAATAAGATCATCTGTACTATTTTCCTAGATTCCACATATATGCGTTAATAATAATGTTTGGTTTTCTCTTTCTGACTTACTTGGCTCTGTATAAACTGTGTGACCTGAATGGGAAGTAAGTCCAAAAAGGAGGGGATGTATGTATATGTATGGCTGATTCACTTTGCTGTACAGTAGAAACTAACATAGCATTGTTAAGCAACTGTACTCCAGTAAAAATTAATTCAAAATAAATAAAAATGCTCAGGTTGAAAAAAACGAAGTGAATGCATATAAAAAATAATAATACTGACTCTGAAATTTGTAATTGCAGAGAAGGGGGAAAGTGAGAGAGCAAGAGGGAAGGGAGAGGGATTAAAATAGTGTCCTTCTTCCATTCACCATGTCCTTGTAGCAATCAATCTGTTATCCTCTTAGTTGAATGTGTGCCCAGTCATCTCACACTGTGAGCATCCATTGCTCCGTGCTCTTATGGTCTTGGTCTCAGTGTTTAAATGCTCAGGAAGAATTTCCTTTTTTTTTTTTTTTCAATTAAAATGTAGTCCCTAAACTTCTCCCTCTGAAGTTCTATTAAAGGAACAGCTAACAGCTCTGGGGCTTCCCTGGTGGCTCAACTGGTAAAGAACCTGCCTGCCAATGCAGAAGATATAAGAGATGTGGGTTCGATCCCAGGGTTAGGAAGATCTCCTGGAGAAGGAAATGGCAACCCGCTCCAATATTCTTGCCTGGAAAATTCCATGGAGAGAGGAGCCTGGCAGGCTATAGTCCATGGTGTCACAAAGAGTCAGCTCGGACTGAGCATGCAGACAAGTCCAAAGAGCTTTAGGGCTGGAGGAAAAACTGGCTGGTTGGACTCACTGAAGGCCAGTACTATATTGTCTTAATGGATGAATTTAGAACCCCTAAGGATGTTTTTGAATCTATTTAAGACTCAACGTGTTAGTTTTGAGACTAACATTTAATCCCCTGAATAAGATGAAATGTCAGTGATTTTAAGTGGTTAACTCAATGTCTCTGAAGCTTAGCATGAAAATGCTCTTCCTACAGGTCATAATCAGGTTGTAATCCTCCCCTAATACTGCAAAACATTCCTTGGACTGGATGGAGACGTATATACATATTTTTTGCAACCATCTAGATGGTTTTAAACTTTAATATTGTGGTGTAATTTTAAATTTACAGAAAATTTTCAAATACAATACAAAGATTTCTCATTTATCCCTTTATGTAGGTTCTCGTTAATATTTTAATATATTTGCTTTCTCTCTCTCTTATTTGATACATATATAGATTACATGTATATGTATGTGTATGCTAAGTCAATCAGTTGTGTCTGACTCTTTGTGACCCCTGTGGACTGTAGCCCTCTAGGCTCCTCNCAATACAAAGATTTCTTATTTATCCCTTTATGTAGGTTCTCGTTAATATTTTAATATATTTGCTTTCTCTCTCTCTTATTTGATACATATATAGATTACATGTATATGTATGTGTATGCTAAGTCAATCAGTTGTGTCTGACTCTTTGTGACCCCTGTGGACTGTAGCCCTCTAGGCTCCTCTGTCCATGGGATTTTCCAGGCAAGAATGCTGGAGGGGGTAGCCATTCCCTTCTCCAGGGGATCTTCCCAACTCAAGGATTGAAGCTTGGGTCTGAACCGGGGTCTCTTGCATTGCAAGCGGACTCTACCATCTGAACCACCAGGAAAGCCTATATACGTGTGTGTGTGTGTATATATACATACACATATACAGTATATGCCTTCCAAATTCTGCATTCAGTGAATTCCCTTTGGTAGCCTAAAATTGGCCATGGTGGGGGCATTTATACCACAAAAATAAGTGAACACTACAAATCACGGATTTTATTTTATTTTTTCCCCAGAAATCTCATTTACCTGCATTATAGCAGCCTTTACCTCTGCTATTTCTTGCCTCTAAGAATAAGGACATTATCTTACCCAACTACGATAAAAAGACCAACATAAGAAAATTTATTATTTTCTTATATAGTGTCATTATATAATCTAAGTCTATATTAACTTTCATCAATGTTTCCAATAAAGTCCTCTATAGCTATTGTCTATCCCAATCCAGGATCCAATTCAGGCTTACACATTATATTTTGTTGCCATGTGGCATTAGTTTTTTTTTTTTTAATAGAATAGTTCCTCTTGCATTCTTCATCTTTATGACCTAGATATTTTTGAAAAGCATAAGCCATTTTCAATTTGCCTGTTAACTATGCTTTGCTTGGTAGGAGTATAATTTAAGGGAAAATAATATCCTCAGTGTATGTTAGGAGGCAAATGGTGTTTGTCCCAAAGTTGATATGTTAACTTGGCTCACTTGGTTAAGGGGATTACACCAGGGTTCCTCATGGTGAAGTTAAATATGTGTCCATTTGTAATTAATCAGGTAGTTGTAGGAAAGTATTATTATCTAAAATTTGATAAGATGTGAAGCATTGTAATATATGCCATAAGTGACATAAATTATGAAAGAAAAGTTTTATTTGTTCAGAAACAGTGAAAGTGTTAAAGATCTTTGTTGTTATTAAAACAGAAACAAAAAATTAAAATACAAACAATGAGCAACTTGTCTTAGAGTTTTCTTGTTGTAATCAGGCTTCTGCTTGTAAGGTGTATGGGTATATAAAAGGGAAGAAGGAGGAAGAGGGAGGGAGAGTGCCATCGTGGTACGCTGGGGAGGGGTGGTTGTGGTATGCCGACTCCCTACAGCACCCCCAGTCTACTCTGAAGTTGTTGCTGCTGCCAGTGCTGCAAAACCTTCTCTGAACTTCCTTTAGAAAGATAGGGGAGATGAAGTTGGAGAGTCACTGTAGCTAAGTGCTGTGTACATGCCATGTGCTTGGCATGGGGTAGGTCATTTAATCCTCCTGTGAGGAAGACAATATTATTACCCTTATTTTACAGATAAATGAAAAAAGTGAGGGGAAGCCCTGAGATGAGTAAGGGTAAGTGATTTGCTCAAGTTAGCACAGAGACAGAGACAGAATTTACACCTAAGGAATCTGGCTCCAGAATCCCTGTCTTTTCTACTACACGCCTGATTGTCCTCCAAATATGAATTCTCTTGTATTAGTTTTGCTTTACACACTTGCTGAGTGTAGAATAATAGAAAGTCATGTGTTAGAGATCAGGTGACTGGAATGGATTAAGACGTTTATAGGATCATTTATCACACCCTACAGCCCTTTCCATCCTTCCAAAAATAATTTTTGACATTCCTTCTAGCCTGATTTTCTAGAGTGGGGTTTCTCAGCCTTGCACTGTTGACATTTTGAGCCTGGTGCTTTCTTGATGGGGGTGGGGTGCTGTCTTGTGTATCATTGGATGATCAGGAANTACAGCCCTTTCCATCCTTCCAAAAATAATTTTTGATGTTCCTTCTAGCCTGATTTTCTAGAGTGGGGTTTCTCAGCCTTGCACTGTTGACATTTTGAGCCTGGTGCTTTCTTGATGGGGGTGGGGTGCTGTCTTGTGTATCATTGGATGATCAAGAATGTCCCTGGCCATCACCCACTAGACGTTAGTAACCCCTGCAGTTGTGATGACCAAAAATATTTCCAGAAATTGTAAAATGTCCCCTGGGAGGGTAAATTCATTTTCAGTTGAGAACCACAGCCCTAGGGCAATGCCAGTTACGCTTGATTGGTTAGCCCATGTGATGACAGTTCAGCCTTGGTGGCTGTGTGATTCTAAGCAAATCATAGCCACTCTGGGCTTAATTTCCTTTGCAGCCAAATAACCACTATTCCTTTTTAAAAATGTATTTATTTATTTATGGCTGTACTGGGTCTTTGTTGCTGCATGCACAGGCTTTCTCTAGGTGGGGGTTTGCTCTTCATTGTGGTGCTCAGGTCGCTCACTGCAGCGGCTTCTCTTGGTGGGGGGCACAGGCTCTAGGGCACGCAGGCCTCGGTAGTTGTGGCTCATGTGCTTAGCTGTTCTGCAGCATGTGGGATCTTCCTAGACCAGGGATTGAACACGTGTCCCCTGCATTGGTAGGTGGATTCTGGACCACCAGGGAAGTCACAAATAAATTCTGTTTTCTGACTCTTCCCTGGTGGCTCAGACGGTAAAGCGTCTGCCTGCAATGCTGGAGACCCAGGTTCAGTCCCTGGATTGGGAAGGTCCCCTGGAAAGAAATGGCAATCCACTCCAGTAATCTTGCCTGGAAAATTCCATGGACTGAGGAGCCTGGTAGGCTACAGTCCATGGGGTTGCAAAGAGTCAGATATGACTGAGCGCCTTCACTTTCTTTCACTAGTATATATATACCTAATGTGGACTAAGTGAGAGGGCAATTCAAAGGTTTTTAGCTTTTCTCTAGCTATTATTTGAAAAGAAAACTATTATTGCTTATTTGAAATAAGCAATGTTTGGACTAGAGTCCAACCCCGGGGCACTGCTCTAATCCCCCCTCTACCTTGGTGCCTTTCAGGCCTCAGTGGTTACAGCCTTAAAGTTTGCTATCCTATATCAGAAGCCATGAGTGCAAATGATGACAGGAAAGTCATTAACGTGGAATATGGAATCAGCTTGTGAAAGACAATGGGTACCCAGGCTCATGGAGAACTGAAATCACCAGCTCTGACTAGAGGCTTTCAGATCACATTTTGAGGGAGAATGCATACATGTTGATGTATGGCTGAGTCCCTTTGCTGTCCACCGGAAATTATCACAACATTGTTAATCAACCATTTTGTATTGACACAATAAAAAGTTTAATGAAAAACCACATTCTGAAAACATAAGGGTATGTCTGGACTATATTGGCCAGTGGACAGTGAACTAGAGACTCCTGGATTAAAATTATCTCTACCATCTCTTTCAGCAGCAGAATCACTTTTTTATTTCTGCTAGCTGAAATGCTCTTTACTACTTTCCTCTGTCAAAACCTTCTAAAGGTTTAGATATCTAACCTGAAAAGCTCTAGATAGCTTAATAAATTTATTTCTAATCCAACACTCTAATAATCTGAGCAGGGATATTCAAAGTTAAAGCCAAATATGTTTGTTTTATTAACTCACCAAATAGCCCCACGTGTGGTGAGTGTTTTGTACCATCACTTAAAAGATGTCAATGAAAATGCTTTCCTGCATTTACTCATTCATGTATCCATCAATAAGTTTTCAGGTAGCGCCCATTCTTTCACAACTGTGCTGTGACTTGCTGGTACACACGGAAGAAAAATGATATTTAGAATGTCCACCTAAATGGCTTGTGTCACTTTTGTGCATGGAGCTTTATTTTTCCAATAAATTCAGCAGGATCACCAAGAACTAACTATGACTCTTCATATTTGGTGAGAGGGCAAAAGAGGAGAGACCTGTAGCATCCCCCACACAGGCCTTCCCTGGAGAATGGTTCCTAACCATGCCAGAGTGGGAACCCAAGAGTTAATTTAAAGTTAATTTAAAATCTGATATGAGAAAAAAATTTTTTTCCTCCATAGAAAGAACAATATCCTGAGGCAGGCAATTATCTTCTGAAATGAAAACAGAAAGACAAGCCTAGGATAACAGCTAAAACCACAAAACCCAGAAATATTTATCAGTGATAATTTAAAAATAAAATACATAAAGTTAACCTCAAGGCCCCTTAGAATTTTCTTTCAATTTATTTCTCTTTTTGGCAAAAATCTGCCAGCCTGAGTGGTCGGTAATTTTACAAATGATGTAGAAAACAAAGGCCCATCCTTTTCCCTCTATTATAAGGGAAAATGGAAAGATAGTCTCTGTTGAAAGCCTGGATATATTTATTCTGATACATACTGACTGTCTGAAATAATTGCCCTTTCTTGAATGTTAAGATCTAAAAAGTAAAAGGATAAGGAAGCTGTGGCTAATCATATGTAATTGCTATAAATTGGAGCTACACACCAGGGTAGCAGGAGTAATTACTTCTAGAGAGTTTATCATGAGCAAGGGACAACAGTGAAGTCAGTTTTCCATGTACAGGCACAATGACTGGTAACCAGAGTTAATGACCTGGCTACTGGAAAAAGCCTGGGAGAGGTAGAACAGTGTTTCAATAAAAAATTCATTGAACTGCAGCTATGAAAAACTCCTTAGAGATCATATAATCCAATCTCTTCTTAGTATAGAAAAGGAAGCCAAGTCTCCTATGGTAAAAACACTTGGACGAGGCATAAAGCATGGTCTTCTGACTCCCTTCCGGTATTCTCTTCTTCAGGTTGTTTCTCAAGATGGTCAATTGCCTCTTCTTTTAGGACAGATTCATAGTTGAAATTCAGAACCTAATTGGTTACTGACATTGATTTGGCATTTATAACTAAGACTGACATTCAACCTGGATCCTTTCTAGGTCAGTTATCTGACTGCTAATTCATATGAGTGCACTCCAACTGAAGCATTCATTGGGTGGATTGGAATTTCTTCTTTTTTTTTGCTTCATAGTTTTCTGTTTGTATCAGATGACCAGAATACTAGAGCTTCAGCATCAGTCCTTGAAAAGAGTATTCAGGATTGATTTCCTTTAAGACTGACTGGTTTGATCTCCTTGCTGTCCAAGGGACTTTCAGGAATCTTCTCTAGCACCACAGTTCGAAGGAATCGATTCTTTGGCATCCTGCCTTTTAATGGTTCTGCTCTCACAATTGTACATGACCACTGGGAATGCCATAGCCTTGACTATAAGGACCTTTGTTGGCAAAGTAATGTCTCTGCTTTTCAACATCCTGTCTAGGTTTGTCATAGCTTTCCTGTCAAGAAGCAGTTGCCTTCTGATTTCATGGCTGCAGTGATTTTTGAGCCTAAGAAGAGGAAATCTGTCACTACTTCCACCTTTTCTCCTTCTATCTGCCGTGAAGTAATGGGGCCAGATGCCAAGATCTTAGTTTTCTAATACTTAGTTTTAGGCCAGCTTTTTCACTCTCTCCCTTTGCCTTCATCAAGAGGCTCTTGAGTTCCTCTTCGCTTTCTGCCATTAGAGTGGTATCATCTGCACATCTGAGTTTGTTGGTTTCTTCTCCCTATCTTGATTCCAGCTTGTAACTCATCCAGCCCAGCATTTCTCATGATGTGCTCAGTATATAGGTTAAACAAACAGGGTGACAGCATTCAGCCCTGTCGTTCTCCTTTCTCAGTCTTGAGCCAATCAGTTGTTCTATACAGGATTCTAACTGTTGCTTCTTGACCAGCATACAGGTTTCTCAGGAGACAGGTAGGATGGTCTGGTATTCCCATCTCTTTAAGAGCTTTCCACAGTTTGTTATGATCCACATAGTCAAAGTTTGCAGTGTAGTTGATGAAACAGAGGTAGATTTTTTTCTGGAATTTCCTTNGCAGGGTGACAATATACAGCCTTGACGTACTCCTTTTCCTATTTGGAACCAGCCTGTTCCATGTCCAGTTCTAACTGTTGCTTCCTGACCTGCATATAGGTTTCTTAAGAGGCAGGTCAGGTGGTCTGGTATTCCCATCTCTTTCAGAATTTTCCACAGTTTATTGTTACCCAATCTGGTCCTATTACTTCTTGGCAAATAGATAGGGAAACAATGGAATCAGTAACAGACTTTATTTCTTTCGGTTTCAAAATCACTGCAGATGGTGCCTGCAGCCATATTAAAAGATGCTTGCTCCTTGGAAGAAAAGCTAAGACCAACCTAGACAGCATGTTAAAAATCAGAGGCATTACTTTGCCAACAAATGTCCGTCTAGTCAAAGCTATAGTTTTTCCAGTGGTCTTGTATGGATGTGAGAGTTGGACTCTAAAGAAAGCTGAGCAGCAAAGAGTTGATGCTTTTGAACTCTAGTGTTGGAGAAGACCCTTGAGAGTCACTTGGACTTCAAAGAGATCTAACCAGTCAATGGAAATCAGTCCTGGATAGTCATTGGAAAGACTGATGCTGAAGCTGAAACTCCAATAGTTTGGCCAACTGATGTGAAGGACTGACTCATTGGAAAAGACACTGATGTTGGGAAATATTGAAGGCAGAAGGAGAAGAGGATGACAGAGGATGAGATCACTGGATAGCATCACTGACTTGGTGGACATGAGTTTGAGTAGGCTCCAGGCGCTGGTGATGACCAGGGAAGCCTGGCATGATGCAGTCATGGGATTGCAAAGGGTCAGACACAACTAAAGAAAGGAGCTTAAAGTAAAACAGGAGCTTTTATTTCAAAGATCATTCTTTTATTTTTTTAACCAATAGAGAATAATCAGTGCTGGCCGAGGGAATAAGAAATTGGCTTACTTATGATGGTCACTGGTGTCTCAGCTCCTTTTTTTTTTTTTTTTTTCCAGCTCCTGTCTTTGATCAGTGATATTCTTAGTCATGACTTTTGGCTCTTGACATACAGCCTGATGTTAGTGAACTTGGCCTGAGTGCCTCATCACTTTCCAAACACTGCAGGCCACCATTAGCTTACATAATTAAGAGATGGATAAGTCTTTCCTTTCCAAGATACTGTCACAAATTTGAAGGGTTTGGAAAGAATTTAAGTAATTTGGATAACTTTGCAAACTCTTTATTGAGATTGATCAGATAAGACTCTAAACAAGGATACTTTTAAAACAAAAGATTCACAGACAAGCAAGTTTTCAAAATGGCTTCTTTTAGAAAAATCTTATAGCTAAATTTTTATCTAGACTTATCTGATTCAAGAAATCTACAAATGAAACATACAGATTTTAAACATCTATACCCCTCCCTCACCATAAACCATATTGACAATATACTTGCAGTCACTTAACAGTATCAAAATCAATATCTTGAAACAAAAGGGACTGTTAGCTAAAAGCCTAAGCAAAGCAAAGATCCACTGAAAATGATACTTCATTTGCAGGGGAGAGGTGAAACTTACTTGGCTTGAATAAAATTGAAATCATCTAATCTTTTGTTCATTTAAAAAATTGAATGTCTTAAATGGTGACTTAGACATGGCATTATGGTTTGTCAAGAAGATAACACTAATTTCAAAACTCTAAGACTTTATTTAAATGCAACCAACCAGTTTTCTAAATATTTAAGAAAGTAAATGATGCTCCATCACTTCATAGCCTCTACAAGGTGTTGTACCCTGGGCTGGAAATGCTATCTTCTGTTGAGACAGTTCTTACCAAGAAAATAGGTGTGATCATCTTTTCTGTTATGCGTATAACCTCCATGAGGATAGAGTCCTTAGATGCTTTTGTTCAAAGTTCTGTTCCAGTTCAAGAACAATGTCTGGCTTGTATGAGACTCTGAATAGATGTTGAATGATATCCACTATGAGTGAGCCTGTTAGTTTCCACTCCAGAGTACTGTGGAAGTGCCAGTTGTCAGTGAAGTCTTTCTGAGTTCAGCCTCCTACATGGGGCCAGTTCGTTGATTTACAAATAAGAAGCAGAAATAGCTCTATTTTCTTTTCTGTCTAGGACTCCTGAAAAGCCAGCTGAGGAAGAACTGCATTTTCAACTCACCACGATAGCAGTCCCCTACCCCTATTTTTCCCCTTAATATCCATGGCTTCCGCAAAACCTGTGCTAATTTCCAAACTATACTGGTTTTCAGATTCTTCCAGAAATTACATGTATAACTAACTCTCCAGCCTCATGCAGCACAACTCTTCCTCATGTGCTCAGTGGTCCTACTATACGAGTCTCCTTTCATCACCAGGGTTTTCACTTCTCTAGATATTCCATTTGGTTCTAGAAGTATCTTCCATTTCTTCCTCATTATGTTCATGTTTTTTCTTTAAATACTTGAACATTTTTCTAATAGGTGTTTCACATCCCTGTCTGCCAATTTTATCTGTATTATTTTTTAGTCTGTTTCTATTATTTTCCAACATCTTTGCATTTGTTGATTGGGTGCTATCCATTGTGACTTATATGTTGTTGAATATCTAGATTTTGTTTTGTTCTGTTATGCAGTTAGGTTACTTGTGGTCCTTTTCAGGCTTATTTTGAGTTCTATAAGGAAAGATCTAGTATCACCTTTATCCTAGGGCTGATTTAGCCCCACTACTAAGGTAGACCAGAAATATTGGTCTTCTTTCTTTTCTTCAAACATGTTCTACTCTTTCATCTGAGTTTGGCACATTCTGAATCTCTCTAAGCTAGCTTTGTCCTGTATATGCCTCCCTCAGACTGTGAACTTTCCATTTTGAAGTTAAACTTGTGATTACGTGTGTGTGTGTGTGTGTGTGTGTGAGTGAGATGAATGCCATTTCCACTACATTGTAAACTCCATGACAAAAGGGAAATTAGCAAAGGACAGTCATCTTTTCCCATGAAACAAATGACATATTTCAGGACTAGTGCAGAAATTATTTTCCTAATGAGAACATTGTTAGTGAAAAGAATCAGTCAAGTACCAACACATTAACCAGGGAGAAGGTAGTAGAGATATCAATATTATTTTCTATGTTAATAATTTGTTTTCATTCTCCACACTTCCTTCTGAAGTTTTTGCTTCCATAGATCCTATTAGCGAGCAGTCATTTTGATCTCATTTTCCTGGTCCCCAGTGGCCAAACTGGGGAAGGAAAAGTGTCATAAAGTAAGCCAACCATATTCTGTATTTCATATATAAGAGTTCTGTTTTTCTTCCTTGAGGCCAAACTATCCCCCCAGTGGGACTGAGCCACTGGGAAATAGACTCAGTAGGAATCTTGGCCGTCTGTCAGAACATGATGCCCAGAGGATATATTGTTGTCAATGAGGCCCAGAATAGGCTAGCAGTTAGGTGTAGTGGAGATAAGCAGGCCAAGTGTGTGAGCAGGAAATATGAAGAGACACATGTCATTGTGCTTAATATCAAGCAGCTCTGGGCATAAGGTGCCATGTCCCAATTGCAAAGTGAAGAGTTCATTGGAAGACTTGTGTCCCCCTTGTGATTGGTTATATTAATTTCCTAGGGCTGCCATAACAGATGACTACTGCATGGTGGCCAGAAGTCTTCTGTTCTGGAGGCCAGAAGTCTGAAATGAAGGTGTCAGTAGGATTGCTTCCTTTTGGAGGCTCTGAGGAGAAGTCTGCTCCATAACACTCTCCTAGCCTCTGGTTGGTACTGGTGGTCCTTGATATGCATGCCTTGGTTTATAGGCACATCATTCTAATCGCTGCCTCTGTCTTCACATAGCCTTTCTCTTTGTGGTTCTCCTGTGTCTCTGGGTGTTTCAAATCTCCCACTCCTTTTTCTTACAAGGACACCACTCATTGGATTTAGGGCCTACCCTAAATCCAGAATTGTCTCATTTTGAGATCTTTAATTATCTTTACAAAGACACTAATCCCAAATGGATTCATATCCATAGGTACTGAAGTGGTTGGGACTTAGGCGAATATTTCTAATCCATTAGTAAACCAATGATATTGTTAAAAGCAGGACTGAATCCCAGCTTAGAAAAACAAGGGTCCAGATGAGGGACGAAGTCATAACTTCAGTTCAGTTCAGTCGTCAGTCGTACCCAACACAATGTAACCCCATGGACTGCAGCATGCCAGATCTCCATGTCCATCACCAAGACCCAGAGTTTATTCAAACTCACGTTCATTGAGTCAGTGATGCCATACAACCATCTCATCCTCTGCCATCCCCTTCCCCTCCCGCCTTCAATCTTTCCCAGCACCAGGGCTCTTTTCCAATGAGTCAGTTCTTCACATCAGGTGGCCAAAGTATTGGACTTTCAGCTTCAGTATCAGTCCTTCCAATGAATATTCAGGACTGATTTCCTTCAGAATTTCCTTAGGATTGACTTGTTGGATCTCCTTGAAGTCCAAGGGACTCTCAAGAGTCTTCTCCAACACCACAGTTCAAAAGCATCAATTCTTCTATGCTCAGCTTTCTTTATAGTTCAACTCTCACATACATACGTGACTACTGGAAAAACCATAGATAGCCTTGACTAGATGGACCTTTGTTGGCAAAGTAATATCTCTACTTTTGAATATGCTGTCTAGGATGGTCATAACTTATCTTCCAAAGGGCAAATGTCTTTTAATTTCATGGCTGCAGTCACCATTTGTAGTGATTTTGGAGAAATAAAGTCTGTCACTGTTTCCTCTGTTTCCTCATCTATTTGCCATGAAGTGATGGTACCAGATGTCATGATCTTAGTTTTCAGAATGTTGAGTTTTAAGCCAAATTTTTCACTCTTCTCTTTCACTTTCATCAAGAGATTCTTTAGTTCTTCTTTGCTTTCTGCCATAAGTGTGGTGTCATCTGCATATATGAGGTTATTGATATTTCTCTGGGCAATCTTGATTCCAGCCTGTGTTTCATCCAGCCTAGTATTTCTTATGACGTACTCTGCATATGTTAAATAAGCAGGGTGACAGTATACAGCCTTAATGTACTCGTTTCCCTATTTGGAACCAGTCTGTTGTTCCATGTCCAGTTCTAACTGTTGCTTCCTGACCTACATATAGGTTTCTCAAGAGGCAGGTCAGGTGGTCTGGTATTCCCATCTCTTTCAGAATTTTCCAGAGTTTGTTGTGGTCCACACAGTCAAAGGCTTTGGCATAGTCAATAAAGTAGAAATTCATGTTTTTCTGGAACTCTCTTGCTTTTGCCATGATCCAACAGATGCTGGCAATTTGATCTCTTGTTCCTCTGCCTTCTAAATCCAGCTTGAACATAAGGAAGTTCACGGTTCACATATTACTGAAGCCTGGCTTGGAGACTTTTGACCATTACTTTGCTAGTGTGTGAGATGAGTGCAATTGTGCGGTAGTTTGAGCATTCTTTGGCATTGCCTTTCTTTGGGATTGGAATGAAAACTGACCTTTTCCAGTCCCATGGCCATTGCTGCATTTTCCTTATTTGCTGGCATTTTGAGTGGAACACTTTCACAGCATCATATTTTAGGATTTGCAATAGCTCAACTGGAATTCCATCACCTCCACTAGCTTTTTTTTGTAGTGATGCTTCCTAAAGACCACTTGACTTTGCTTTCCAGGATGTCTGGCGCTTGGTGAGTGAATACACCGTCATGATTATCTGGATCGCGAAGATCTTTTTTGTATGGTTCTTCTGTGTATTCTGGAGAAGGGCATGGCAACCCACTCCAGTATTCTTGCCTGAAGGATCCTTTGGACACAGGAGCCTGGTTGGCTACAGGCCATGTGGTGCAAAGAGTTGGACACGACTGAGCAATGAACACACTATTCTGTGTATTCTTGCCACCTCTTCTTAATATCTTTTGCTTCTGTTAGGTCCATACATTTCTGTCCTTTATTGAGCCCCTCTTTGCATGAACTGTTTCTTTGGTATCTCTGATTTTCTTGAAGATAACTCTAATCTATCCCATTCTATTGTTTTCCTCTGTTTCTTTGCACTGGTCACTGAGGAAGGCCTTCTTATCTCTCCTTACTATTCTTTGGAACTCTGCATTAACATTGATATATCTTTCCTTTTCTCCTTTCCTTTCATTCTCTTCTATTCACAGCTGTTTGTAAGGCCTCCTTAAACAACCATTTGGCCTTTTTGCATTTCTTTTGCCTGGGAATGGTCTTGATCCTTGCCTCCTGTACAATGTCACGAACCTACATCCATAGTTATTCACACACTCTGTCTATCAGATCTAGTCCCTTAAATCTATTTCTTAATTCCACTGTATAATCATAAGGAACTTGATTTAGATCATACCTGAATGGTCTAGTGGTTTTCCCCTCCTTTCTTCTATTTAAGTCTGGATTTGGCAATAAGGAATTCATGGTCTGAGCCACAGATAGCTACTGGTCTTATTTTTGTTAACTGTATAGAGCTTCTCCATCTTTGGCTGCAAAGAATATAATCAGTCTGATTTCAATATTGACCATCTAGTGATGTCCATGTGTAGAGTCTTCTCTTGTGTTTTTGGAAAAGGGTGTTTGCTATAACCAGTGCATTCTCTTGGCAAAACTCTATTAGTCTTTGCCCTGCTTCATTCCACATTCCAAGGCCAAATTTGCCTATTACTCCAGGTATTTCTTGACTTCCTACTTTTGCATTCCAGTCCCCCAAATGAAAAGGACACCTTTTTTGACTGTTAGGTCTAGAAGGTCTTGTAGGTCTTCATAGAACCGTTCAACTTCAGCTTTTCAGCATTACTCCTCGGGGCCTAGACTGAACAACTGTGATATTGAGTGATTTGCCTTGGAAACAAACAGAGATCATTCTGTCATGTTTGAGATTGCATCTAAGTACTGCATTGCAGACTCTTTCATTGACTATGTTGGCTACTCCATTTCTTCTAAGGGATTCTTGCCCACAGTAGTAGATTAATGGTCATCCGAGTTAAACTCACCCATTCCAGTCCATTTTAGTTTTATGATTCCTAAAATGTCAATGTTCACTCTTGCCATTTCCTGTTTGACCACTTCCAATTTGCCTTGATTCATGGACCTAGCATTCCAGGTTCTTATGCAATACTGTTCCTTACAACATCGGACTTTACTTCCATCACCAATCGCATCCACAACTGGGTGTTATTTTTGCTTTGGCTCCGCCTCTTCATTCTTTCTGGAGTTATTTCTCAACTGATCTCTAGTAGCATATTGGGCACCTACCGACCTGGGGAGTTCATTTTTCAGCATCCTATCTTTTTGCCTTTTCATACTGTTCATGGGGTTCTCAAGGCAAGAATACTGAAGTGGTTTGCCATTCCTTTCCCCAGTGAACCACGTTTTGTCAGAACTCTCCACTATGACCCGTCCATCTTGGGTGGCCCTACATGGCATGGCTCATAGTTTCACTGAGTTAGACAAGTCTGTGGTCCATGTTATCAGTTTGGTTAGTTTCCTGTGATTGTTATTTTCAGTCTGTCTGCCCTCTGATGGAGAAGGATAAGAGGCTTATAGAAGCTTCCTGATGGGAGAGACTGACTGAGGGGGAAGCTGGATCTTGTTCTGATGGGAAGGGCCATGCTCAGTAAATCTTTAATTCAATTTCTGTTGAAGGGTGAGGCTGTATTCCCTCCCTGTTATTTACCTGGAGCCAAACTATGGTGGAGGTAATGAAGATAATGGCGATCTTCTTCAAAANGATGGGAGAGACTGACTGAGGGGGAAGCTGGATCTTGTTCTGATGGGAAGGGCCATGCTCAGTAAATCTTTAATTCAATTTCTGTTGAAGGGTGAGGCTGTATTCCCTCCCTGTTATTTACCTGGAGCCAAACTATGGTGGAGGTAATGAAGATAATGGCGATCTTCTTCAAAAGGTCATGGCACTGGTCATAGCAAACCCTTCTTCCAACAACACAAGAGAAGATGCTATATATGGACATCAGCAAATGGTCAATACTGAAATCAGGTTAATTATATTCTTTGCAGCCCAAGATGGAGAAGCTCTAAAAAGGCAGCAAAAACAAGACCAGGCTCAGATCAGTTCAGTTCAGTTCAGTCTCTCAGTCGTGTCTGACTCTTCACGACACCATGAATCGCAGCACGCCAGGCCCCCCTGTCCATCACCAACTCCCGGAGTTCACTCAGATTCATGCCCATCGGCTCAGTGATGCCATCCAGCCATCTCATCCTCTGTCATCCCCTTCTCCTCCTGCCCCCAACCCCTCCCAGNTCGAGCCCATCTTTGCATGAAATGTTCCCTTGGTTTCTCTAATTTTCTTGAAGAGATCTCATCTTTCCCGTTCTGTTCTTTTCCTCTATTTCTTTGCATTGATCGCTGAAGAAGGCTTTCTTATCTCTTGCTATTCTTTGGAACTCTGCATTTAGATGCTTATATCTTTCCTTATTGCCAAATCCAGACTTAAATTGAAGAAAGTAGGGAAAATCTCTAGACCATTCAGGTATGACCTAAATCAAATCCATTATCATTATTCAGTGGAAGTGAGAAATAGATTCAAGGGATTAGATCTGATAGAGTGCATGAATAACTATTGATGGAGGTTCGATACATTGTACAGGAGACAGGGATCAAGACCATCCCCAAGAAAAAGAAATGCAAAAATGCAAAATGGCTTTCTGAGGAGGCCTTACAAATAGCTGTGTAAAGAAGAGAAGGGAAAATCAAAGGAGAAAGGAAAAATATACCCATTTGAATGCAGAGTTCCAAAGAATAGCAAGGAGAGATAAGAAAGCCTTCTTCAGTGATCAATGCAAAGAAATAGAGGAAAACAATAGAATGGGACAGATAGAGATGTCTTTAAGAAAATTAGAGATACCAAGAGAACATTTCATGTAAAGATGGGCTCAATAAAGGACAGAAATGGTCTGGACCTAACAGAAGCAGAAGATATTAAGAAGAGGTGGCAAGAATACACAGAAAGTGAAAGTGAAGTCGCTCAGTCATGTCCGACTCTTTGCGACCCCATGGACTGTAGCCTACCAGGCTCCCCTGTCCATGGGATTTTCCAAGCAATAGTACTGGAGTGGATTGCCATTTCCTTCTCCAGGGGATCTTCTCGACCCAGGGATCTTACCCAGGTCTCCCGCATTGTAGACAGACACTTTACCATCTAAGCCAGAAGAACTATACAAAAAAGATCTTCATGACCCAGATAATCACGATGGTGTGGCCACTCACCTAGAGCCAGACATCCTGGAATGTGAAGTCAAGTGGGTCTTAGGAAGAATCATTATGAACAAAGCTAGTACAGGTGATAGAATTCCAGTTGAGCTATTCCAAATCATAAAAAAATGATGCTGTGAAAGTGCTCTACTCAATATGCCAGCAAATTTGGAAAACTCAGCAGTGGCCACAAGACTGGAAAAGATCAGTTTTCATTCCAATCCGAAAGGAAGGCAATGCCAAAGAATGCTCAGACTACCACACAATTGCACTCATCTCACACGTCAGCAAAGTAATGCTCAAAATTCTCCAAGCCAGGCTTCAACAGTACGTGAACCATGAACTTCCAGATGTTCAAGCTAGATTTAGAAAAGGCAGAGGAACCAGAGATCAAATTGCCAACATCCACTAAAACGTCTATTTCTGCTTTATTGACTATGCCAAAGCCTTTGACTTTGTGGACCACAACAAACTCTGGAAAATTCTTCAAGAGATAGGAATATCAGACCACCTTACCTGCCTCTTACTTGCCCCTTGAGAAATCTGTATGCAGATCAGGAAGCAGCAGTCAGAACTGGACATGGAACAACAGGCTGGTTCTAAATAGGGAAAGAAATATGTCAAGGCTGTATATTGTCACCCTACTTATTTAACTTATATACAGAGTACATCATGAGAAATGCTAGGCTGGATCAAGCACAGGCTAGAATCATGATTGCCAGGAGAAAAATCAATAACCTCAGTTTCATGACACCACTCTTATGGCAGAAAGTGAAGAAAAACTAATGAGCCTCTTCATGAAAGTGAAAGAGGAGAGTGAAAAAGTTGGCTTAAAACTCAACATTTGGAAAACTAAGATCATAGCATCTGGTCCTATCACTCAAGACAAATAGATGGGGAAACAGTGACAGACTTTATTTCTCCAAAATCACTGCAGATGGTAACTGCAGCCATGAAATTAAAAGACTCTTGCTCCTTGGAAGAAAAGTTATGACCATCCTAGACAGCATATAAAAAGTGGAGACGTTGCTTTGCCAATAAAGGTCTGTCTAATCAAGGCTGTGGTTTTGGGGTAGTCATATATGGATGTGAGAGTTGGAATATAAGGAAAGTTGAATGCTGAAGAATTGATGCTTTTGAAGTGCAGTGTTGGAGAAGACTCTTCACAGTCCCTTGGACTGCAAGGAGATACAACCTGTCAATTCTAAAGGAAATCAGTCCTGAATATACATTGGAAGTAATGATGCTGAAGCTGAAGGCCCAATACTTTGGCCACCTGATGTGAAGAACTGACTCATTGGAGAAGACCCTGATGCTGGGAAAGATTGAAGGCGGGAGGAGAAGGGGACGACAGAAGATGAGATGGTTGTATGGCATCACTGACTCAATGAACATGCGTTTGAGTAAACTCTGGGATTGGTGATGGACATGGAGATCTGGCATGCTGTAGTCCATGGGTTGCATATGCTCACACACCACTGAGTGACTGAACTGAACTGGACTGAATGAAGATAATGGTGACCTCCTTCAAACTGTCCCGTGCATACACTTGTACAGTCTTTGCCCCCAACCCTGCAGNATTGGTGATGGACATGGAGATCTGGCATGCTGTAGTCCATGGGTTGCATATGCTCACACACCACTGAGTGACTGAACTGAACTGGACTGAATGAAGATAATGGTGACCTCCTTCAAACTGTCCCGTGCATACACTTGTACAGTCTTTGCCCCCAACCCTGCAGCAGGCTACTGCTGACCCTTCTACTTAGGCATAGAAGAAAGGAAACAGGAGTCCAAATGCAGCAACTCAACTTCAAGGTCAAAATTGGACCAGTAGTAAATGGAATGGAAGCTTAGTTACTTGTCTATTGAAAATCCCCTCGTTGCTATAGATGAGAAATATTATTAATCCCTAAATGGAATGATCTGGAAGCTATAAACTCAGTGAAATAAAGCAGACTTAGAATTTTTAAAGTACAGAATAACTTACCTTGGTTATCGTACAGCTAGTTGTCTGCACAAAAATCATAATTTAAAATCATTGACATTCTTTATGTAGTCCACAAATAATTTCCTCCGAGTTAAGTTTCCTCTTTCCTTCAATCCAAACAGGAAAATAGATAGAGAGCTCTTCAATTAGTCCCATCCTGGATTATATAAAACAAAGCTAGAAAAAGCTCGATTAAACTTTAAAAATCTTCTCTCATTTCCTTTCAATGTTCCTTAGCATTTAAGTCACTTAAAATCAAACTTTCTAGTACATAATTTAAAAAATGTATACAAATACCATCAAGTCCTCATTTTCTCAGCAGCCAGAAGTTGCCTGAACACTAAACTTCTTATTCCATTTTTAGGAGATTTCTTAAGCAGTGATGTCCCAATTTTAAAGATATTAAAATATATTCTAAGGCAGTCAGAAACATATGTCTTGTCATTCTAAACTGGGTATTTTTTTCTACTGTCTCCCAAAAATGGAAAAAAGAAGTTGATGAAATTGAACAGCTTCATTTTCCTGTAAATGAATAACTAGTGCTGTTTGGGATAAATATGAGCGTTAGTGATCATCTGAAATCAATAACTTGTGGGTCAGAGAAGCCTGACTTGCAGGCTTCTGCAAAAAGTTGCCAAAATCACTTACTTTAGGATATGGTGACATTTCTTCCAAATCCAAATAGTAACTTGGCATACCACATCTGTTTAAATGGCAGGCAGCTCTCTGTCTTTAAGAGCAAATATATTTTCTCAGCTCTAAATCATGGCTGTCATGGATTTCATGTTTGATGAACCAAGGTCTTTGGAGTCAGCATGCAAAGAAAGCAGTCACGGCTAAGGTTTTGGCAGGATTCCCCACTGCCTCAGAAAGTGACCAGCTATCTATCCAGGTAGCTTCAAGAAACAGCTCTCTGATGAGTTATCCAGAGGTTAACAACTCAGAGTGCTACATTTGATCAGGTTCTTGGTGTCATCACTATCCACGAGAAGACATGGGCTTGAAATTCTGACTACTGACAGGAAGTCAAAGGGTCACTTTCTCTCCTCCAGTCAGTTCACAAGAAAAGAAGCCCACATGGCCACTTCACAGAAGCCCTTGCATAGTGCTTGCATCTTTTTGATTTTCTGTCTCACTAGATACTGTAGAAAGCTTTTGGAAAATGCATTTAATCTATTCCAAAGGTCATGGCAACAAAGGTTTCTGCTCCATTGCTATGTCCATGCTTGGCCAGGTTTTAAAATTTCAATCTTTGTGGGTTTTTTTTTTTTTTTTTTTTTTTTTTC
>SJYA01003066.1:0-41362 GCA_006410615.1 Neotragus moschatus | reverse complement strand
GCAGTGAATGAAACTTACTGGCATTCAAGGCTTCAGATGAAATAGGACTGACTGTTGCTCTGTGTGTATTAGGTTGTATAGAAATAGAGTTGCCATATTCTTTGAACTGAAAATCAATTCTGTTCTCTGACAAATATTAATGACTTCATGGGAAAAATGGGACAGAATATTTGAAATCAAGAATGTTGGGGACAGTCCAGGATGTGTGGGTTCTGTACAAACAAGGGGCTCTATTTCATTCAAATTTGATGAGAGCTAAATGACTACTCATGTGTGTTTAGGTTTACAGCCTGGGTAGACTGTTATGGCCTGCTAGTGCTTGCTCTCCTCTCATCACACTCCGAGTGATGTTAAGAGTATATAGTAAAAGGCAGCTTTCAGGGGAACCACATTTCCTTAGCCAACCATTAATAAAATGCAATGCCTATTTGCTAATCAAATGTAATGAGCCAGTTAATGAAAAGCACATTCCAAGTTCCCTGAAGTAATGATCTTACCTCTCTCTCAAGTTACCATGGATGGTTTGACAAGCAGGTGGCTTAGGGTACTCAGTGATATGAATTTAGTTAATTTGCTCAGTTTCCATCCTGAGGAAACTATGCAAAGAGCACTTCTCATGTTAAATACTGGTCAGGTTTTTAAAAACCCCAATGTTATTACAAGGGTGAGAAACAGGAATTGAGAGATAAAGAACTGGTGAATAACCTTAGCCCATCAGACAGATGGGAAAACTAAAGCATAGTAGAAGTCTGTGATTGATCCATGCTGATCACTAGGTTAGAACAATCATGTCTGCCTGGTTTGGGCCAGGTAATGCTAATACTGATAATAATGTGTGTTCAGTGCTTTTCTTTAATTATTGCAATAAATTCTCATAGTAATCCTGTGAGTTAGAATATAATGTTTTCCTCACACTTAAGGCAATGAAGTTGGGGATCAGAAAGGTTAAGTAACTTCTTCATGGTCACATGATGTGTAGTAATTGGTGGAACAAGGATTTGATGTTGGAGCAGCTTGTACATGTTCTCTGAGTCTCTCTGGTCCTTAGGCAAATATTTCTTTTCTCTTTTTGGCTGTTGCAGCTTGACGTGTGGAATCTTAGTTCCTAGACCAGGGACTGAATCTGTGCTCCCTGCAGTGGAAGCACAAGTTTTAACCACTAAACTGCCAAGAAAGTCATCAGGAGATCATTTCTTAACAATCAATTGAAGACTGCAAAACTTTTCCCTAAAAGATTCCCATATTACTCTTGATCTACTCTATGGCAAACACTATACTTTGGTTTCTATTATAATAAGTGCTTTGTCCACAGAAGGAGCTCAATAAATGTTAGCAGAATGAATTTAATTTTTAAATTTTGTTTTAAGACTACATTCTGATTGTGTNGTCCCCTTCTTCTCCTGCCCCCAATCCCTCCCAGCATCAAAATCTTTTCCAATGAGTCAACTCTTTGCAAGAATTTATTAGTGTACCAAATAGATTTGCTCTATATTTTCATTAGTATATTAAAAGAAAATATGAAACCTCGTTCTATAATGCTGAGAAATTAGAACCCCGCAGTTAGTTCTCATATAACTCTGGTTAAAATGAATCATAAGGTAAGTTACAATGATCCTAGATTTCATCCTAGTTGAAAATAGCAGCCTGTTTTTTCTCATGTCTACAAAGCTGGTGGTATAATTTCAAATATTTCCAGCCAATTAGGCAATCTTTGTGTTTAATCCTTCATACCCCTTTCATTAAGTTTGATAGTTTTTTGAGAAAACAGCTGGGAATTTCTATCAATGAAAACAGATTTCATTTTATTATTATTAAATTTTTAAATCTCTGCATGTTAGTAGGATGTGCTGCAAATAATTTTAAAGACCTATGTAAGCTCCAATAGTCATGTATGGATGTGAAAGTTGGACTGTGAAGAAGGCTGAGCACTGAAGAATTGATGCTTTTGAACTGTGGTGTTGGAGTAGACTCTTGAGAGTGTCTTGGGCTGCAAGGAGATCCAACCAGTCCATTCTGAAGGAGATCAGCCCTGGGGTTTCTTTGGAAGGAATGATGCTAAAGCTGAAACTTCAGTACTCTGGCCACCTCTTGCGAAGAGTTGACTCATTGGAAAAGACTCTGATGCTGAGAGGGATTGGGGACAGGAGGAGAAGGGGACGACAGAGGATGAGATGGCTGGATGGCGTCACCGACTTGATGGACATGAGTTTGAGTGAACTCTGGGAATTGGTGATGGAGAGGAAGGCCTGGCGTGCTGTGATTCATGGGGTCGCAAAGAGTCAGACACGACTGAGTGACTGAACTGAACTGAACTGAAGCTGGACATACTGACATTAAGATAAAAGCAGAACAGTTTGCTTGCAGATATTAAAATAAAGTATTAAAGTTGACTTACTGATAAGTTTAGCATGAAAGATCCATTCTCTGTTCATCTACTATACTCCAAGCGTATCAGCTTCCTCTCTTCCCTGGAAACTAGAAAATCTTCCCTTCCTGGGGGTTTTGTATATACTGTTTGTTCCCTCTGCCTTTAGTACCCTTGTCCCCCCAGCCATTACCTATTAACCTAATTTTTCAAGTGGCTAATTCCTATCATCATTAAGTCTTGTACTGTTTTTATGATGGGAAACTGAACAAAGAGAGTCTATAATACTGTGGCTCAGAGCATCTTTTCTGGCTCAGCTGGTAAAGAATCCACTTGTAATGCAGGAGACCTGGGTTTGGTCCCTGGGTTAGGAAGATCCCCTCAAGAAGGGAAAGGCTANCCTCTCTTCCCTGGAAACTAGAAAATCTTCCCTTCCTGGGGGTTTTGTATATACTGTTTGTTCCCTCTGCCTTTAGTACCCTTGTCCCCCCAGCCATTACCTATAAACCTAATTTTTCAAGTGGCTAGTCCCTGTCATCATTAAGTTCTTGTACTGTTTTTATGATGGGAAACTGAACAAAGAGAGTCTATAATACTGTGGCTCGGGGCTTCTCTTCTTGCTCAGCTGGTAAAGAATCCACTTGCAATGCAGGAGACCTGGGTTTGGTCCCTGGGTTGGGAAGATCCCCTCAAGAAGGGAAAGGCTATCCACTCCAGTATTCTGGCCTGGAGAATTCCAGGGACTGTGTAGTCCATAGGGTCGCAAAGAGCCAGACAGGACTGAGCGAATTTCATTTTGTCTTTTAGGGGCTTCCCTGGTGGCTCATTCAGTAAAGAGTCTGCCTGAAATGCGAGACACCCAGATTCAATCCCTTTGTCAGGAAAATCCCTTGGAGAGGGAAATGGCAACCAACTCCAGTACTCTTGCCTGGAAAATTCCGTGGATGGAGGAGCCTGGCGGGCTACAGTCCATGGGGTTGCAGAGTTGGGCACAACTGAGCAACTAACACACAAGAATATGAAAGTTTACTTATTTTTCATGTGAGAGTCCAGAGACAGATTGGTGATCCAGGTTTGGTAAGTGACTCAGCAATTTTCACACATGACTTATGTTTCTAAGTCCCAGAGTGTACTGTCTTTCAACCAGTTGACAGGAAAAAAGATGAAGGGAATATATGTTCAACTGTAATTGTGCACCTAAGATTTTGCTGGGTTCTTAAATAGAACAATACTCAGAAATGGCACAGATTGCTTCAGCTCACATCACAGTGGCTAGAATTTAGTCACTTGGTTATACTTAGCTGCCAAGGAAGCTGAGAAATAGAAGATTTAATTGGGGGAAAATGGCCCTAATTAAGACAACATTCAAATGGAAAAGAAGAAAACCAATTATTAAGGAGCAAATAATAGTCTAGCATAGGATCTGGTTGAGATACCATCTTGTAGAGCAAATCCTTCTTGGATCACTGTATCTAAGTAAGTCTCTTACGTTATTAGTTTTATCAGTGAATCTTACTGACTTTATTATATTATTATAATATATGATATTAACTATAATATTTTACCTTACATTCATAATGTTATTTAAAAATTCATATTGTTTAAACCTTAAGCTCCTTGAAAGTAGTACCATGTTTGTTTTCCACAATATCCTTCATTCCTATATGCCTAGAATATATGACATGTAAAAGTTATATTTGACAGAAATAAGACCATTGCACAAATGAATAGAAATCCAAATCTCCAGATAGATAACATCTCAAATCAGATGGATTTATTGACCCGAAAATTTGAGCAATTCATAGGGGAATCAACAAAGTTAACTTTAGAAGGACTAGGCAATTTCCTTAGTTCAGTGGTATCTAAAATGTTGATCAACTCTCTGTTGAGAGTAGTTTACAAAATCCATTTACTGAGTCATAACCAGTATAAAACTTTAATTTCAGTTTTATGTATATGTGAATGTGTGTACACTCTGGGTCTCAAGGTAGAATGTCATTATTACTATAAATGATGTGAATAAAAATAAAATGCACTACCTACTGCACTTTAGAAGATTAGGCTCAAGGGCAAGGCAGATATGGGAGGAAAAAGAGTTGATTCTTATAGAGCTTAATGTGACCTGCCTCACAGGCTAACAAAGTGACATCAAATGGTGACTCATCTCTTCACCCTGATTTTCAATTGCATCTTTTCTAGCAATGTACTATCAAAGTAAGTTGCAAAGAAGAGAAGGGTATGTGTTTCAAAGCATTGTTTCATCTTACCAATCACAGTGGGCTATTATCTAAAGTATGAACACTTCAAAAATAACTTTGAATGAGAGTTCAACTTGAGAACATCTTTTTATTTTTTGAAATTCAGATACACCTAGGGAACTCGTGTACTTGCTCCAGTGTTTTGTCCTACCTAATTGATCAGTGGTCTTTTCTAATGTGCCTGCCTGTGAGGATCCTGTGTTTTATTTAGAACAAAGGTTAGTTGTCTCCTTTGAGCATTTTGTGTGAATGTGATTTTGCTATTTTTTGACTTCTTAGATTGGTAATAGATTTTTTCCCCCTTTCTCACTTCCTTTCTTTCTGGATGACTCTCAGATGAAAGTAGTATTTATCTGTTGACTTTATTAAGATTTTAGTCTTGTATTTTACTCTCTTTTTAAAATCAACATAGTGTTTTTCTTCTGATTCTATCAATTTTCACATGAGATTTATCAACTCAAAAAAAATATTTTCATGGACAATATCAGAGCCAGGAGTAAGAGAGACAGCAAGCCAGATGAAAGCTTGTCTAACTTGGCCTTGGAAACCACAAAATGTCACTTTAGCTTCATTCAGTGTTTTTCAGAAGCAAGTCACTAAAAGCAGTCTATATTCAAGAGAAAGGAGATTAGGAACCATCATTTTATGAAGGGAATGTCAGAGACTTTACAGATAGCTCTTAAAACCACCACAGTCTGCTCTTTGGTCACAAATTATTTGTATTCTTCTGACNATGTCACTTTAGCTTCATTCAGTGTTTTTCAGAAGCAAGTCACTAAAAGCAGTCTATATTCAAGAGAAAGGAGATTAGGAACCATCATTTTATGAAGGGAATGTCAGAGACTTTACAGATAGCTCTTAAAACCACCACAGTCTGCTCTTTGGTCACAAATTATTTGTATTCTTCTGACACCAAAATATACTCACCTCTGCTCAAGATGGAGAAATCTTACTTAATGTGGTTTCAGGCTCAACATTAAGGTCATCCAAATCAGATCCAGGTACAGATGAGACTAAATTCTGTACGTCCCTGAAATCAGCCTTTTGGATTGAGTTTCTCTCCATCTGAAAAGCTGAGCCCTTGAGACAAGTTATCTTTCCTCCATACGCTCAGTGTATTTTGGTGGAACAGTCATGGTAGAACTTCTGTAGACCCCTCTGTTCAAAAAGAGGAGAATGGGAAGCGCACAAGAATTCCTGGTCTAAAATCCTGTTCATGTCATGTTGTCAGTTCCTTGATCAGAACTCAGTCCTTGTTCCTAGGAATGACTCTTGACAACTTGATTCTGTACTCAGACACATTTTTCCTTCTCCATAGGAAATGGCTGGTGTTTGCAGCTGAACAGTTCACTTATCCTGTATATGCCGTTATTCTAAGAACGTATGGGAATCTTGGAGCCACTCCACTGGACAAAAGTTACATTCACAAATCTTACTGACATAAGCCTTATCCACCTTGATCTTCCCATAAGGCAGCTAAAGGAAAATATGCTTAAGACTATTAGAAACCCTATTTTTTATGAAGAGGATGCACAAAGCATGTTCTTAAGATAATTGGAGAGCTCTATGTTTCTGTATGTAGGGCACTCATCTTAAATTTCACAAGATTCTAGAGTCATATTTGGCTGCATCTTTAGATCACTTTTTATAACATCAGGAATTGATCATTTCTAGAAAGTCATTTCTTAATTTTAGCATTATTTGCCATCTGAGAGACTAAAAAACACTTATTNCAGTACTTTGGCCACCTCATGTGAAGAGTTGACTCATTGGAAAAGACTCTGATGCTGGGAGGGATTGAGGGCAGGAGGAGGAAGGGACAACCGAGGATGAGATGGCTGGATGGCATCACTGACTTGATTGACGTGAGTCTGAGTGAACTCTGGGAGTTGGTGATGGACAAGGAAGCCTGGCGTGCTGCGTTTCATGGCGTCACAAAGAGTCAGACGTGACTGAGTGAACTGAACTGAAGGGTGAAACATTACATAATTTACTCATTAGTCCCAATAGTTTTTTGATGTAGTCTTCAGGATTTTCTATCTATAAGGTCCTGTCACATGCAAATTTTCCCTTTTATCTGCAATTGACTGTAAACAGACAGTTTGCTTCTTCCTTTTTGATTTGGATGGCTTTTATTTCTGGCCTAATTGCTATGGCTAAGAATTCTGTATGTGCTATGTTGAATAAGACTGGTGAGAGTAGGCACGCTTGTCTGGTTTTTGATCTTAGAGGAAAATCTACCAACCTTTCACTGTTGACTATGATGTTAGCTATGGAGTCATCATACATGGCCTTTGTTATGTTCAGTTATTTTCCTCCTATATCCAACTTGTTGAGAGTTTTCCTCTTGAAAGATGTTGGATTTTGTCAGATGCTCTTTCTGTATCTATTAAGATGATCATATGACTTAAAATGTTTTATTTTCTTCCAGTTTTATTGAGATATAATTGGTATTTAGCACTGTACAAGTTTAAGGTACACAGCATAATGACTAGACTTATATAGCTCATAAAATGATACCACTGAAGTTTAATGACCATCTCTAATCTCTTATATGTTCAAAACAGAAGAAAATATTTTGTGATGAAAACTCTAGGGTTTACTCTTAAAAACTTTCATACATAACACATAGTAGTGTTAATTATCATCTCTAGTGCTTGTCTATCTTGTAACTAGAAATTTATACCTTTTAAACACCTTCATTTTATTTTCCATTTCCCCATCTTTGCTTCTGGTAACCAAAAATCTCATCTCTTTTTCTAGGAGTTTGATTTTTTCTTGAAGTGTAATTGACCTACAACATTGTTAGTTTCTGGTGCACAATATAGTGTTCAATATTTCTCACATTACAGAGTGACACCATGATAAATCTAGTTACCATCTATAACCGTACAAAGATATTACATTATTATTGACTATATTCCTTATGCTATACATTTTATCCCTCTATTTATTTTGTACAGGAAAGTTTGTACCTCTTAATTTTCCTCACCTTTTCCCTCATCCCACCACCCCTCTTCCTCAGCAACCACCTGTTTTTACTGTTTCTGTTTTGTTATGTTTGTTTTGTTCATTTTAGATTCATGTATAAATGAAATCATATGGTATTTGTCTTCCTCTGATTTATTTCATTTAGTATAATATCCCCTTAATCCAGTGGCACCCCACGCCAGTGCTCTTGCCTGGGGAATCCCATTGACGGAGGAGCCTCCTGGGCTTCAGTTCATGGGGTTGCTAAGAGTTNTTCATGTATAAATGAAATCATATGGTATTTGTCTTCCTCTGATTTATTTCATTTAGTATAATATCCCCTTAATCCAGTGGCACCCCACGCCAGTGCTCTTGCCTGGGGAATCCCATTGACGGAGGAGCCTCCTGGGCTTCAGTTCATGGGGTTGCTAAGAGTTGGACACGACTGAGTGACTTCCCTTTCACTTTTCACTTTCATGCATTGGGGAAGGAAATGGCAACCCACTCCAGTGTTCTTGCCTGGAGAATCCCAGGGGTGGTGAAGCCTGGGGGGCTGCGGTCTATGGGGTTGCACAGAGTCGGACATGACTGAAGTGACTTAGCAGCATAGTGTATGCAGCAATTTATATTCTAACCAATGTGCGTGACAGTTCCCTTTTCTCTACATTCTTGCCAATACTTGTTATTTGTTGTCTTTTTGATGATAGCCATTTTAACAGGTGTGAGGTGATATCTCATTATGGCTTTGGTTTGCATTTCCCTGATGCTTAGTGATATTAAGCATATTTTCATGTGCCTGCTTGGTATCTGTATGTCTTCTTTGGAAAAATGTTTACTCAGTCTTCTGTCCATTTTTTAATGAGATTGTTTATTTTTTGGTGTTGAATTATAGGAGTTCTTTGTGTAGTTTGGATATTAACCCCTTATCAAAAATATCATTTGCAAATATTTTCTACCATTCAGTAGGTAGTCTTTTTGATTTGCTGATAGTTTCCTTTGCTATGAAAAAGTTTTCCGTTTAATGTAGTCCTTCTTGTTTATTTTTGCTTTTGTTTCTGTTATGCGAGAAAAGATATCCCTCCAAAATATTTCTAAGACTGATGTCAAAAAGCATACTGCCTATGTTTTTTCCTATGAGTTTTGATCATATGATTTAAATTTTTCATCATGTTAATATGGTGTATAGCATTTGTTGATTTGCCTATGTTGATGTATCACTGCACCCGAGGGGTAAATCCTATTCAATCATGGCATATAATACTTTTAATGTGCTATGGAATTTGGTTTACTATTATTTTGTTGAGAATTTTCACATCTATATTCATTATGGATATTGGTCTGTAGTTTTCTTTCCTTGTAGTGAATTTATTCTCTAGTATCAGGATAATGCTGGACATTTTGGTGTCATATTTATCTGATTCTTTGTCATCCTATATTCTCACATTCTTATCTTAACACTGGAAGAAATAGTTTCCTTTCCTTTTCTAGTCATTTTTAGCTGTTGGATCAGGCTGCTGATTGTCCTTTCCCAGCAGGACTTAGGATATGCTGTGTGGCTGTTCAGTGTCTCTGGACAGGCTTCCTGCTCAGCAGCTGTGCAGTGTTGCTGCCTTACTGCCTTTCTTGGCTAAGTCATAGGATTTGTTGTATAGCTGCCTAGTTTCTTAGGCCAGACGTCCTGGTCAAGAGGAGCTGAAGGGTGTGCTCAGCCACTGGGCATGACTAGTGACTAGGTGTTGATCTAGAATGTGCTCCACAGTGAGGATGGCCTGCTGACCTGTGACCCAAACTCGGTAGAAATTCTGACTGTGTAGCTGTGCCACACAGGGCCACTTCCTCAGCTCTCTGAATGAATGGAACCACTGTGTGGGATCTCTGCATGAATGCTGAGATCAGTAGGAACAGTCTGCCAAGATCTGCATGCTAATTGCTATGAGCCTCAACACGTCTCTGTCTTCAGCCACTCTCTACAGTGATCCCTGTGGCACACTAAGAGGACCTCCCAGAAAGCAACCCGAAATGCTAGGGAAGCTAGGGGTCCACCTGTGTCCTTGTTCCCACTGCAGGACTGTAGGCCCCAGGCTGGACTGTGTGGCCTTGGGGAGGGGCAACAAGGTCAAAAGAAAATCACTCCTTAAAGTACGTCTTTTCTTTTTTTGTATGCTCTAAGGTGTACTTCAACCTCAACCTTGATTTCTGAGTTTTTCGCAAAGGTGTCTTTCTATGGATGTTAACTGCTCTTTATGAGGAAGACTGAAGTTGTGAACCACCTATTTCTCCATCTTGCTGTTGTCATGCTCCAGTTTGCTTGTTTCTTTAAGAACAGTGGACTTGTGTGTCTGTGTAGGTGTGTATGTATATGTGTGTGTGTGTTTTGCCTAGAAAAGCTTTCTTAAGCTGGAGTCATAAAATACTCTTATATAATATTTCTTAAAAGAATTATAATTTCTACTTTTTCATTTATGTGGTTAATGAGCATGAAATTGATTTTTTTGTTGGGTAGTGTTAGAAAAAGATCTACAAGTTTTTAACAAGAAAAAATCATATCCCAGTTTATTATAATGACAACTGTTATCAACCTAGTATTAATGAAGACAAATATCTGAGATATTTATTGTTTATATATATCATTATCTTTATTAAAATGCTATAATATATATCATATCTAGTCCTTATGGCAAATTAATCTCTTTTATTCTTTTTTAGATGTATCTTAGTTATTTTTGTTTATTTCACTTCCAACTAAATTTTAGAATCTGCTTATCAAGTTCTACAATCTAACCTGCTGAGATTCTGATTGCTAGTGTAGTGAATCTCTAAACAAATTTGAAACATTTGACCACCTTATAATATTGAAACTTCTAATTCAGGAACATGGTATTTTATTTATGGACCTTTAAAAAATCTTTGTCAAAAAGTTTCATGATACTTTCTAAGTTCTTATACATATCTTGTTAGCCTACTCCTAGGTCTGTTATATTTTATACTAATATACTGTTTATACTTTTCAATTTGCTATAGGTATAAATGCAGTTGATATCTTATATCCAATTCATTCTAGGTATATTTCTCTTTGTCTCACTGTGCCCAGTTATAAGTTCTGCTTTAAAGTCTCTACCTGATAACTTCAGCATCTGGTTGACCTTGGGACTAGCATCTGATTTTACTCCTGAGGTTGGGTTTTATTTTCCTGGATCTTCATATGTCAAGTAATTTTGGTATGTGAAGTGGATATTTGAATTTTATTTTTTGGAGATTGTGGATTTTGTTACATTGTTCTAAGACTACCAGTGTTTTAGCACGTGGTCTGAGTTATGTTCTCCCCAAATTCATATGCTGCAGTCATAATTCTCATTAACTGAGAATGTGATGTATACATTGGTGATACAGTCTTTTAAAAAGTAGCGTTGTCCCTTGGTGTCTGTGGGGGATTGGTTCCAGGCCCTATGGATACCAAAATTCATGGATGCTCATGTCCGTTGTATACAGTGATATCATATTTACATATAACTTACATCCCCCTCTATAGTTTCAGTCATCTCTAGATTACTTATAATAGCTAATACAATGAAAATGCTGTGTAACAGTTGTAAATACAATGTAAATAGTTGCCTGTGCATGGCAAATTCAAGCTTTGCTCCTTGGAACTTGCTGGAATTTTTTTTCCCAAATATTTTTGATCCATAGTTGGCTGAATCTGTGTGAAACCTGTGGATACAGAGAATCAACTAAGTTTTAACTAAGTTAAAATAAGGTCTTCAGTGTGAGCTCCAATTCATTATGTATCCTTATAAGAATAGGAAATCTGGACATACTCATATAGCAGGGAAGACCATGTGAAGACTCAGGGAGAAGATGGCCATCTATGAGCCAGGGAGACAGGCCTCAGGAGAAGCCAGCCATGCCACTTCCTTAGTCTTAGACTTCTAGCCTCCAGAATTGTGAGAAAATAAATTTCTGTTGTTTAAGGCACCCAGCCTATAGCACTTTGTTATGGCAGCCCTAACAAACTAATACAACAAGCAATTAACTTAGCTAGATTGAAACTAAAAATTATCATGTCTACAGTTGGTCATAGCTCAGATCTAATTCAGTTCTTTAAGCCTTTAGCTGTAAGATTCTGTTTTCTCCATGAGTGAGTGGTTCAGGGGTCAGTCAGAGGTTTGGGCAGAGTTTAAACACAAAATTGGAGGTTACTTTTTTATGGATTTCTCTTTTCTGTGTTCTCCCTCTCTCTTCTAGTGGCCCTGGGTTTTCTAGTCTTCTTTTCCCTGTTCCTTTGGATAGAAAGATGGCAAGCTTTCCATTAAAGTTTTAGCTACTCTAAAGAAAAAAACCACAAAATGAGAACTCACTCCATGCTAATCACTTGCTCTGCTTTTGGCTCCTCCAAAAATGCCTGATCCTTTTTTCAGTCTTTAGAGGCTTCAGATTAGTTTTTGTATTTTTTCCCTTTTATTTGTAGCTATTATTTGCAGGAGGATCAGTTTGTTAGGAAATCTCTTCTCTATTGGTAATTGAACTTGCATTGGTTTGGAATACTGATTTTGAATCTAACTGACTTTCTAAATTCTCTTAGTAATCCCAAATAACTTAACTCTAAATTTCAGTTCAGTTCAGTTGCTCAGTCGTGTCCAACTCTTTGCGACCCCATGAATGAAGCACACCAGGCCTCCCTCATGGGCCAGGCGTGCTGCGTGTGTGCATGCTAAGTCACTTCACTCATATCCGACTCTGTGCAACCCTGTGGACTGTACCCGCCAGGCTCCTCTGTCCATGGGATTCACTATGCAAGAATACTGGAGTGGGTTGCCATTCCCAACCCAGAGATCAAATACACATCTCTTCTGTCTCTTGCACTGGTAGGCAGGTTCTTTACCACTAGCACCACCTGGGAAGCCCTTCAAGGGCCACAGTAGGAGAATTCGTATTCTAGAAACTGGCAAATGTTTTAAGTCAGAGCTGTTTCTCTCAGAGAGCTGGTTGTTAAACTCTTACCAACATGCCACTGCCTCCAGGTGAGTCCCTTTCCATCTTTGGGTGGTCTCTTCCCACCTTGATAGGGTTGTGTAACTTGGCTACATTGATTGGTTGTGTAACTTGGTTCAGGCAGTTTGACACAAGCACTTTGATGCCAGAAAATTCTTAATAAGCCCTTTTTCATGGGGCTAGTCCAGTTCAGTTCAGTCGCTCAGTTGTATCCAACTCTTTGTGACCCCATGAATCGCAGCACGTCAGGCCTCTCTGTCCATCACCAACTCCTNAATCAGAGAAAAATTCAACTAGGAAATACGAGAAGGAATTCTTTGCTTTTCAAAATTTCTCTGAATATTTTAAAATGCCTTATATAACACATATAGTATAAGAATTATTAACAGTTAAAAATTCAAATTCTACAGACCCATATAGAATAGATCATAAAGGTTTTTACACTTCTAGGCCACTCTTACTTTTGCTGGAGGGTGAGCAGGATGCTGAAGTGGGTCTGTTTTCAGAGTCTGCACTGAGCCACAGCAGGAACTGGGAGAGTTCTGCTTCCATCTCTTGTCTTCCAAAACATAGTCACCAAGTTGGCCAATTCATTGATCTGAAAATGAAAAATGTTGGGGAGTCACTTCAATTCATCAGCGAAGGGAAAAACACAAAAGAGCTGTAAGGAAGGAACTCGCACAAGACAAGGCTGTGACAAGCCATTTTAGGGTCAATGCTAGTGTCACACTTTGAATAAATGTTCCTCTTGAGTCCACAGAAGGACCCATCATCCAATGCTTGGGCATGGGTTTTAATCACTTTATTTTTCTGGGCTCCAAAATCACTGCAGACGATGTGACTGCAGCCATGAAATCAAAAGACGCTTACTCCTTGGAAGAACAGTTATGACCAACCTAGATAGCATATTCAAAAGCAGAGCTATTACTTTGCCGACTAAGGTCCATCTAGTCAAGGCTATGGTTTTTCTAGTAGTCATGTATGGATGTGAGAGTTGGACTGTGAAGAAGGCTGAGCACCAAAGAATTGATGCTTTTGAATTGTGGTGTTGGAGAAGACTTTTGATAGTCCCTTGAACTGTAAGGAGATCCAACCAGTCCATTCTGAAGGAGATCAGCCCTGGGATTTCTTTGGAAGAAATGATGCTAAAGCTGAAGCTCCAGTACTTTGGCCACCTCATGCAACGAGTTGACTCATTGGAAAGGACTCTGATGCTGGGAGGGATTGGGGGCAGGAGGAGAAGGGGATGACCGAGGATGAGATGGCTGGATGGTATCACTGACTTGATGGGTGTGAGTCTGAGTGAACTCCGGGGGTTGGTGATGGACAGGGAGGCCTCATGGAGTCACAAAGAGTCGGACACAACTGAGTGACTGAACTGAACTGAACTGAACTGACACTTGCCAGGGTCAGTTGCTTTTATTGCACTCGCGTGTGTGCATGGTGAATTGTTTCAATCGTGTCCAACTCTTTGTGACCCTGTGGACGCTAGCCCACTGGGCTCTTCTGTCCATGGGATTCTCCAGGCAAGAATATTGCAGTTGGTTTCTATGCCTTCCTCCAGGGGATCTTCCTGACCTAGGGATTGAGCTCACATCTTGTATGTCTCCTGCATTGGCAGGAGGGTTCTACTAGCACCACCTAGGCACTACTGTGATGTAAGTGTAAGAGTTTTTTAAAATTGTCTATTCTCTAAAGGATTCTGTGTATTTTGGTATGTGGAGCAAAGTCCAGTTGTCCAGCCCTGGTAATAGTTCAGCCTCTGACTTTATCACAAAAACAGAGTGTAATAAAATAGCATAGTTTTCTCAGAGTTAAAAATGCTTATATTTTCAGCCAAATCTAATGTTTTTTGCCTGATTTTCAATACCCTTTACAATCTGACAGCCTCTCCATCCTCACATCTACTATTCCTCTAGTCTGATGTCCATTTTCTGACTGTTCCAAGAATAATCTACGTTCAGTCCTGTTCTTTCTGTCTCTTCCACTTGAAATATCATCTCTTTTCCCCATGTATTTCAACTGATCATTTTTCCTCCTATATCTATACTATGACATATCATGTTGAAAATTTTAAAAATGAGCTATAGTTATGTGTTCTGTGAGGAAACATGATCAGGGTGTACCACGAATACAAAAAAAAGACTGTAGTAAAAGTAAATTCTGATATGTGTACATATAGTAAGGGAAAAAAGACAAGAGTATAAACCATATCAGTAACAGTAATTATCTCTTGAGGAGTGCGATCTTGGGGAGAAAATTTACCTTTTCTTATATGTATGCATTGTGTAAATTCTTTAAAGTGTATGTGTTAGACTTGTGATCATAATGATGCTTGTTAAAAAAAAGAATTGAAAAATTGTGCTTCCTTCACAAATCCTTCCTTGAGAACTGCAATCTTTACTGGCATATTTTTCCTAAATTCCTATCTAACTTATACTATTTACTCTAAGAGTTTGTATAAAGTCTTCTATTAATTTTTTTTTTGTGTGTGTGTATCTTGCAGCTTTCTTCACATTATTTATAGTCTTATGTGGGACAGATGCATAATACTAAGACTGAATCTTTTCAAATTCATGGAAATGAGCTAAATGCATTACAGGTTCTCAAAGAAGGGTTGAGTTTGACACAGAGAATAGCACTGGGCTCGTAAAAATCAGCATCAGTTTACTCTGACTTCTTAGCTTGCACTGGCAGGATGCTCCCTAAGTGTAAGGACAATGAACCATAACAGATGATCAAAAAGGGGTGCAGAGAGGTTGGAGAAAAATTCTAGAGGTTGGAGAAAATGACAAAGATGAATAATCCTTGAGCTTTTGCTTGGCAGGAGTGGGTTTTCTATTGAGGGGAGACAGTCACTGACACATAAAAGTTTTATTTTGTTTTGCTTTTTGTTTTTCTATGACCACAACACCAACTAGGAGAATGCAGCAGAGAAAATGTTTTGGGTTAATAGGTATCTTTTTACTCTCCGTTGGGGCCAGGGAGGAAAGAGAAAGGAACTCTCTTAAGGAAAGTCCTTTCTTTCCCCCAAATTCTGAGGCACTGCGGACCCACAAAGATTCTGTCCTTTTAAATATGTATACCTGTATGCTTCACCTGGAATATACACACCTGTAACAAATTCTTATCCTTTTTTTTTCTGAGCCTGCCATCCTACCTGGGTAATGTGGGATCCAGTTAGGGAGGATCTTAAGGCTAACTTCTGACTTTAAATTCCATGAGTGACTTCCACCCCAAATTTACTCATAGTACTTCTCCTTTTGGAAGCTAGTAACCTCAGAACCTGATGAAAATTAATATCACCATATACCAGGACAAGCAGATTTGGTCTGTATTGACAGATCATTTTGCACATTGACTTACAGGAGAATTGATACTCAGTAAGAAGACTCATGTCTGACTCTTGATGACCTCATGGACACTAGCCCACCAGGCTCTTCTGTCCATGGGGTTTTCCAGGCAAGAATACTGAAGTAGATTGCCATTTCCTTCTCCAGGAGATCTTCCCCACCCAGGGATTGAACCTATGTCTCTCGCATCTCCTGCCCTGGCAGGTGGATTCTTTACCATTGAGCTACCTGGGAAGCCAAGAATGAGGGAATGTGATTAAAAACTTTAATCTCACTCTAAAAGTTGTATGCACGGAATGAGAGGATGTGGCTATTTTAATGTCCGTATCAGATAGACTTCCTTCTGACATGATATTTGTTGATCTGTTTGTAATTTAGAATTAGGAACAATCTCTATCTTGTTCTATGCTCTCAGAAGTATTATTCCTCCAGGAACTTGGATGATATATATTTTCTCCAGAGACTGAGTAGAGAGAATCCCTCTTTCATGGGATCATAGATATATGTGGTCTGGTTTCAGACATCAAAAAATTGTCTCCCTCTCCTCTCTTCCTCCTCTACCCCGCCTATGGTTTGGTGAAATGTGGCCTCTCCAACTCTTCCAAGTTTGTAGTCCTTTCACTTGGGTCTCCCCAGTTTGGATCTATTCAATCATTACGGAATTAGGTGAAGCTAATCTACTCAGCAAAATCTGTTGGGCAGGAATGTGACTATCCAAGTATGACATGCTTCTTCTTCTTTTTTTTTTTTTTCTTTTTCATGATCTCTTTGATAATATCAGACTACTGTCTTCTCAGAGTAATGTTTTATTTGGCATAGAGACACTTAGATACACCGAATGTTATAGGTTGATGTGGAGGGAAGTATGAGGCTTCCCTGGTGGCTTGGTGGTAAAGAATCCACCTGAAAAGCGAGAGATGTGGGTTTGATCCCTGGGTCAGGAGGATCCCCTGTAGGAGGAAGTGGCAACCCCTCCCAGTATTTTTGCCTGGGAAATCCCATGGACAGAGGAGCCTGGCAGGCTACAGTCCACGGGGTCACAAAGAGTTGTACATGACTTACTGACTGAGCGCACACACCTGGGAGTGAAGTATAAGGTGATAACTTGAGAATGGTCCTGTGTAGGAAAGGAAAAGAGAAATGAATATTTGAGGCTGAGTGGGAATTTCTGCGTTTCTTGATCATTCTCATACTCTGAAAGACTGAACTATCATTATGGTTAGGCAGGCTAGAGGATTTCAAGATGTAGGAATAAACAAGGACCATGACTTCAGAATTCTCTTTGCATCTTCTCTGTGTTGTCTTTATGTTTCAAGCCAGGCTTGATCAACGTTTTGTGTGGATCTGGCCAATGTTGGGTGAATTAGCCTTGGTCTCCTGGCAGTTGCAGGGTCTCTTGTGCAGGTGTTGCTGAGGTGAGGACTACCATTTGATGAATTATTTCAGTCATCTTCAGCTTGGTTTCTTGGCTCATGATTTGAGCTAGCCCAACAAGTAGTTTAAGATGAATCATTGTTGAATCATTGCTCTGGAGAAAAGTAGTTTCAGACTAACAGGATCTTCTCTTAGAGTTTTGAATGCTGCTGCTGCTAAGTCACTTCAGTCATGTCCGACTCTGTGTGACCCCATAGATGGCAGCCCACCAGGCTCCCCTGTCCCTGGGATTCTCCGGGCAAGAGCACTGGAGTGGGTTGCCATTTTCTTCTCCAATGCATGAAAGTGAAAAGTCAAAGTGAAGTTGCTCAGTTGTGTCCAACTCTTCGCCCCATGGACCACAGCCTACCAGGCTCCTCTGTCCATGGGATTTTCCATGCAAGAGTACTGGAATGAGGTGCTATAGCCTTCTCTGGTTTTGAATGCTAGGGCTCTTCAAAGAAGGTCATGAAAGATGTCTTCAGTGTTTGTTGATCTCTTGGGCTGGTACCCTGGGATATTTTGTTTGATCATATTTTTCTTAGCAAAAAACTAAATTCAACTTTCCCTATTTGAGCTTCTTCTCAAACAAGCCACAACTGACAGTGTTGTCAGCTTTCTTACTTCCCACTGAGGATTTTATTTTTTCAGACCTTGCCTCTTTTAAAAAACATTTGACATTTTTTGACATAAACTAGTTTTACTAGCATATTTTATCCTATTTAAAAAATACCCATCCCTTCTTCACTTACTCCTTGTTACCTCTTGTGCTTAACATTGTGTTTCTGCTCTTTGCTTTTGCATCCTGAATAATTGAATTCTATTATCTCTAAAATTTGCATTTCCCTTCAGTTTTGAGAAAAATAATGATTTAGGTGAGGTAAGGCCATCATTTTGAATCAAATAAAAAACATTACTTTGGAAAAAACCTCAGCTAATTTAGAAAGCTAAACTTAAAAATGTTTAACTGAATTTTTTGGTTTAGATTTGAGGTTATTTTCATTGCACAATTTTTGGCAAATTTCAGGGTACTTAATAATGAAATCATCATCTGTGGAAACCTACACTTTCTACAGTAGAGTTAACAGAAAACTCCGATGTTGTTAAATTAAAATCTCAGTTAGATTTTCTTTTTTAAGTTCCTTCAAGCCAATCATTTCTCTTTTTGACTTGATTAACTCCTATCTTCAGTTGCATGCATTTCCAACTTTTGTTAATTTATCTAATTAAGTGGTAGCAGTATTTCTTTGTGGCGCACATGGACTGTTGTTCCTTGGCAAGCTGGAGAAGGCATTGACTTTGGAGCGCAGGGATGAGATAGACCTTGCCTTATAATTTATTGGTAGACTATAGAATTCATTAGCATTCTTGGTTGTAAGCAATGGAAACTCCCTCTGGCTAATTTATCTTAAAGAATACTGAGTCAATGCACATTCATTTGGTCATCTCTAAGTTTCTGTTAACAGGCAAAGGATAGTATATAAATAAGATTTCTTGTGTTAAAGTAAATTTTGTTTAAAATATTAATAGAATAAGAACATAAATCATAGATATTTAGTTCATTGAATTTTCTCAAATAACATGCCCATATTAAGAACTAAAATTTACTAACACCTGGAAGTCACCTGTCTCTAGCCTTTCTTAGTCACTACTCTACCAAAGAAAAACAGTCTTGATTTGTATCATGATGAAATCTGCCTATTATTTTATATAAATGAAAATATGTTGTATGTACTTTTTTGGTAACTATCTTATGTGAATCAACATTATGTTTGTAAGATCATCCATAATATTGCATGGATCAAATTCTCATTGCTATATTGTATTGCTTTATGAAACCATATTTGCATATTTGGCTACTAGAGTCCAGTTTCTAATTGTATGCACTGTAAGCCTGCCAAAACCCTACTCTGTTTTTCACAATTTGTATCTTTATTTTAAATTAACTTTTTGGTTGAATTTTAGTTAACTTACAACGTAATATTAGTTTCAGGTGTACAACATAATTAGACATTTTTATAGATTATACTCCATTTAAAGTTATTATACAGTATTGATAATATTCCCTGTTCAGTACATTATACCCTTGCACCTTATTTTATACCTAATACTTTGTACTTTTTAATCCCTATCTTGCACCTCCCCACCACTCCTCTCCCTTCCTCTCTGTATCTGAGTCTGCTTCTGAAGTTTTGTACATCCATTCCTGTAGTTTTAGTTTCCAAATATAAGTTGACATGTACAGTATTTGTCTTTATTTGATTTGCTTCAACTAAAGTACAAATTTACTTCAAATAAGTACTTAGTTATATTGCTTCTTGGCCTTTTGGCTAAGGTTAAGTAGAGTATCTGATTTACTTCACTTACTATAATACCTTTCAGGTACATCCATGTTGTTGCAAATGGCAATTTTTTCTCTTTTTATGGCTGAATAGTATTTCATTGTATATATCACATCTTCTTTATCCAGTCATCTAAGAGGCATTTAAATTGCTTATGTGTCTTGGCTACTGTAGCTAATGCTGTGAACATTGATGTGCATTTGTTTTCAAATTAGTGTTTTTGTTTATTTGGATATATGCCCAGAAGTGGGAATTGCTGGATCATATAGTAGTCACATTTTTCGGGGGAGTTCCATACTGTTTCAATAGTGGCATACCAACTTACATTCCTACCAACAGTGAACCAGGGTTTCCTTTTTTTCCATATCTTTAACAGCATTTATTATTGTTGTCGTTTTTGCTGATAGCCATTCAGACAGGTGTGAGGGGATATCTCCTTGTGGTTTTGATTTTCTAGTTTTTTGTTAAAATTCTGTGTTCATCTGTTCTTTTCCCAAGATCAGTTAGTATTCTTATCACTGTTGTTTTTAACTTTTTTTCAAGTATATTATTTACTTCTATTTCATTAGGGGTTTTCTTATTTTTGTTTGAAACATAGTCCTCTGTTTTCTAATTTTGTTTAACTTTCTCTGTCTCAATGAAATTAGGAGAAAAAGTTACTGATCCTAGTGTGTGTGTGTGTGTGTGTGTGTGTGTGTGCACGCGTGTGTTTCCCCGGATACAGTCTGCCAGTGGCTTTGGAGGGAGAGCTGGTCTGCAGTGAGCATGGGCTGTATCTTCCCTTGGGGTTTGCTGGCAGTCATTGCCTTCGTGGCATGTGGGATGGAGGTGGAGGGGTTAAAGCCAGAGCCAGGTGTGAGCTGAAGCTGCACCTATGCTCATTGGCTGTTACTGACTTATCAGGGGTGGAGTTGCAGGCTAAGGGGCTGAAGTCGGAGCCCTGAGGGAGATGGATGTCTCCAGGGTGTGATGGCCATCTCCACAGTGATTTGGGACATGGCAGGGCCTGGGGGCTTGGGGTGCCTGGTTTCACGTTTTACTCAAGTGCACACACCCTGGTATGAGCATCGGTTCTGAAAGGGTGGGACGGGCGGGACCCCACCCCCTCCACTTGCACCCCCTCCACTTGCACTTAGAGACCCGCTCTCTGGCCCCACCCTATCTAGCTTTGCCCCTTCTGAGTGTGCCCAGGGACTGGTGGTTTCCGCTTTGGAGCTAGCTTTGCTCCCTCAAGTGTGTGCACCAGAGAGTGTGCTGGCAGTGGCCGTGTTGGGCTGGGGTCCCAGTCCACTGGCAGCCTCCACCTTCCTGGTGAGCAGTGCAGAGGGGCCAGAGGCACTGCAGCAGGAGTTTGGTGTGGGGTGGGGGGTGCACTGGGGTTGTTCTGGCAAGCCAGCCAGAGACCCAGGCAGTTTTCAGTCCCTTGGGTGTAGAAAAGCGGTTCTAGTTCCCAGCTGTTCAATTTCAGTAAGAGATGCTCTGTGTGTAGTTGCAATTTTGATGCGTGCCTGAAAGGAGACGGGCCCAGTGTTCTCTTTCTCCATCACGTTGAGCTCACCTTATTTTTCAGCTGTTTCTTATTGACTTTCCAGCCTCTTGCCTTGTGATAGCTTCAGTATTTAGCAGATCTAGTGAAGGAAAATGCACCGTTCTTTGGTCTTATTTCTTTGCACCTTCCTTCTTTAGGAAAACTTGGTCCCTCCCGTCCTGCCTGGCCCTTCAGCAGACCCATCTGCAGTTTTTATCTTCTCAGTTCTGAAAGCTCCTGAATTCTCTGATGATTTCATAGCAGTCACCCTCTTCTTGGTTTCTCGGCTTCTCGCCATAGCCAAGAAAATATACAAGCTGCAAGGAGAGAAGCTGGACACAAAATATGTGATGCATCTCTCTGAGTTTAATTCTTTCCTGGATTTTGACCCCTGAAGTTTCATTTTCTCAGTAGCAATCCAATTTTCTTTACACAGTTTTCCAGTATTAGTTAATTCTTAGTTGTTTTAAAGAAGGGTTTAGTTCGGCTACATCCAGTATAATCAGAAGTGGAACTCATTGCCCAGTTTTTTATTTACTATTTATCATTTTAATTGATTTATAATTTATATGCAATAAAATGTACTATCAAAAGTATACAGATCTGCAGATTTACAGATCAACTTTTTACTATGGAACAGATCACCATTATTTTGCTTTATTTTATTGATGGAACGCTTTAGTTCAGCTCCTGCAAACTCATATTTTTGTGGAAATATATTTCTTGATTCATCAACTTTATATAAGTGTAAAATGTTTTTTGCCTTAAAAGCACATGAACTTATTGGTCCTTGCCTTAAGGGGTTTACAACCTAGATGGATAATTAAGGTGTATACACGAATATGAAACTTTGGAAACTCACTTTATCTTATGGATGTTACCCAGGTGCTAACTCTCTCTTGCAGACTGGCAGAATAATAAAGTGGAAAAAAGCTGGTGAAGAATTCGCCTGCAATGCAGGACACCTGGGTTCGATCCCTGGGTTGGGAAGATTCCACAGAGAAGGAAAAGGCTACCCACTGCAGTGTTCTGGCCTGGAGAATTCCACGGACTACACAGTCCATGGGGTTGCAAAGAGTCATACACGACTGAGTGACTTTCACTCACTCAGAGAACCTTGCATTTTGTCTTACACCTAGAATTTTAGAATGCTTCTAGGGCAAGCTACTTAAACTCCAGTGACTCTCAGTTTTTCCATTTTACAATTTAATGGTATCTATAATATAGGATTATTGTACGGATGAATTCATGTATATATTATAACAATCCATCACAGCATCTGCCATGTGCTAGTGATGTATTAATATTAGTCACAACTCATTTTATTCTCTGCTCAGCTTTTTTCTCATCAGCTTATCTATTCCTCTCACTTCTTTCCTTTACATGATTATGTTTTCTTAGGTGGCTGCATTCTCTTTCTAGCTCACCCATGTTCACAGTCATGGAAGACGCTAGCATATTATTGATTACCAGTATCACCCACCAACCTCTTCCTCTCCATTACTGAGAGTTACTTGGACACAACATGCGTCCTTGTTGTTGTTGTTCAGTCACTCAGTCATGTCTGAATCTTTGCAACCCAATAGACTGCAGCACACCAGGCTTTCCCGTCCTTCACCATCTCCCAGAATTAGCTCAAACTTATGTCCGTTGAATCGGTGATGCTGTCCAACTATGTCATCCTCTATCATCCTATTCTCCTGCCCTCAATCTTTCCTACTATCAGGGTCTTTTCCAGTAAGTCAGCTCTTTGTATCAGGTGTTCAAAGTATTGAAGCTTCAGCTTCAGTATCAGTCCTTCCAATGAATATTCAGGGTTGATTTCCTTTAAGACTGACTGGTTTTATCTCCTTGATGTCCAGGGCTCTAACGGTCTTCTCCAGTACCACATTTGAAAGCATCAGTTTTTTGGCACTCAGTCTGACTGTCACATCCATACCTGACTACTGGAAAAACCGTAGCTTTGACTATACACACCTTCATAGGCAAAGTGAATTCTCTGCTTTTTAATGTGCTATCTAGGTTGGTCATTGCTTTTCTTCCAAGGAGCAAGCATCTTTTAATTTCATGGCTGCAGTCACCACCACAGTGATTCTGGAGCCCAAGAAAATGAAGTCTGTCACTATTTCCACTTTTTCCCTTCTATTTGGCATGAAGTATGGGACCAGATGCCAAGATCTTAGTTTTTTGAATGTTGAGTGTTAAGCCAACTTTTTCACTCTCTTCTTTCACCTTTATCTAGAGGCTCTTAATTCCTCTTCACTTTCTGCCATTATGGTGTCAACTGCAACCCACTTCAGTGTTCTTGCCTTGAGAGTTCCATAGACAGAGGAGCCTGGCAGGCTACAGCCCATAGTGTTGCAAAGAGTTGTATATGACTGAAGCAACTGAGCATGCATGCATGCACCTGCATATCTGGATGGTGGTTGATATTTCTCCCAGCAATCTTATAATTGTGGTCTTCCATCTTGTGATTTATCCAGCCTGGCCTTTCACATGATGTACCTGGTGTGCTGCAGTCCATGTGGTCACAGAGTCAGATGCTATTGAGCAACCGAACTGAACCGACTCTTTATATAAGTTAAATAAGCAGGGTGACAATATACAGACTTGACATACTCCTTTCCCAATTTGAACCAGTCTGTTGTTCCATGAGCGATAAGTGTTACTCGTGTAGAAAAGTGGACTGTGGAGAAGTGAGCTGAGGGCAGATGGATGCCCTTTGATTGAAAACATTGACTCCAGTCAGCAAGAAGGGCATCCTTTTTACAGAGCGTTAATTCTCCCATTTTCCTCCATTCTGAGCCTGGAAGGTTTTAAACTAGGGCATCTGGCATCATTGCCTTTTTCTTTCTAGTAGAGGCTCTGATCAAACTTTCTGTCTGAATTCACTCCTGGAGGGCTTGGGGGTTGTTGTAAAGCATGCGTTTTTAATTTGTAAAATTAAATCTCTTCAGTGAAATCTACTGTGAAATTAAAACCTTGACTCAAACCTGACATTCAGTAGAATCCCTTTGAAAGTGTCCTGATTTTACGTGAACTCAAGTGGCACAATAGGCCTTGGGTCCGTTTAAAATATTTCAGGCTCAGCTGCCTGATGGGAGATGCAAAAAGACAGAAGTACAGAAGTACAGCTCAGGTGTGGAAAGAAACAGCAGGAAAGATGATATTCCATGTAATGTGAGGATGTTTTCTCCTTATACTTGTATTTTAGGGCCCTTTGGTAAGCAACCTGGGCAATTCTTTAGTAACTAGATACTGAACTATGTGCACACTGGTTCTGTTACCACTGGACCCTTTTCTGCTTAGTGGTATTACACTTAAAAAAAATAAAATTAATAGTAGTAGCACTGAGCTTCTTCTATCTTTTTCTTTAGATGGAATGTTATCTGTCTACAGTGTACAAAATACTAGTTAGCTTCTTTCAATCTGATGTTTTTGCCTTTCTCCAGCTCCAGAATTTTAGTATGCTTAAGGAGACACTTAATTGGTCTTAGTTGATTAAGATTGCATTTTCCAGGTAATTTGTTTAAATAAACAGAAGGTTGTTTGATTTCCTGCCTTCATAACATTAAGCAAGGGTAAATTTTAAATTTTTGCTACCTTTAAGAAAATGTATATGCCTGTTGTAAAGGCACAGTTTTAATACCTTAATTGGTAATTATTTACATGTGGAATAAAAAAAAAAACCTTAGTGGGTCAAGACTTGTACCAGTGTTTTGTCCCTAAGGGTCCTTATTCCTACTGAGGGTAGAGTTGGGAGTCTTAGTCTATGCTTCTAGGATTTTCCTTGGGACAAGATTATCATTAAAAAAAATATTTTTGAACCATTGACTTTTAAAAGAAAAGAATAAACATTTTATTATAAAAACAAACATTTTATTTCAGAATACTTTGGGGTTTAAAGAAAAATTGTGAGGAAAGTACAGAGGGTTTCCAGTTTCCCTTAATATTAACATCTTACGTTAATTTGGTACATTTGTCACAAATTGATGAACAATATTGATACATTATTGTTTACTTAAGTCAACACTTTGTTCAGAATGCCTTCAGTTCAGTTGCTCAGTCATGTCCGACTGTTTGCGACCCCATGAATCGCAGCACGCCAGGCCTCCCTGTCCATCACCATCTCCCGGAGTTCACTGAAACTCACGTCCATCGAGTCGGTGGTGCCATCCAGCCATCTCATCCTCTGTCGTCCCCTTCTCCTCCTGCCCCCAATCCCTCCCAGCATCAAAGTCTTTTCCAGTGAGTCAACTCTTCGCATGAGGTGGCCAAAGTATTGGAGTTTCAGCTTCAGCATCATTTCTTCCAAAGAAATCCCAGGGCTGATCTCCTCAGAATGCCTTAGTTTTTCCTAATGTCTTTTTCTTCTTTTAGATCCTAACACTTTACATCTACTTGTCATTCTACTTAGATTCCTCTTGTCTGTGATGATTTTAGACCTTGGACTTTTAGAGTTGGGATTCTGATTGTCTTCTCCCACTTGTAAGATAGGAACTTACACTGACTGTGTCTCTTTTTTTAGCCCTTGGATTTCTGCTTCCAGTTTACATGCACATACTGTCTCTTAACATGTTTGTTCTTTTCTGCTCACATGAGATTCACCTCCTTGTGGTTTTCAGATATTTCTGTTTTCTGCTTAGCTCTGACTTCCTTGGTGTTTCCTTGCACTGAGCTTTTTCTAAGCTAAAGCCAGAGCTAAGGGATCTCTGCTGATAGGTGTGTTTCTTGAGTAGACATCTCCTTAATTCCTTTTCCTGACTTTTACATTAATTTAAGATCTACAACAGACCGGTATTTGCTGGGTAACTGAATAATTAACCTCTCTGAATGGACACTTTCTCCTAATAACTACCTCTTAGAATCCCTGTGAGGAGTTATTGATAATGTAGTGCTTATCACCTGTCTGACCTTAGGCTGGAGGCTGATTCACCTGTTCTGATTTGATGAAGTTTATGACTGATCACCTCTTTGAACAAGTGCTAGTTAATAATATAAGCACATTGTTATGGTGGTACCACTACATAGATGAAGTGGGGACATCCTACTGTTGTGCATAAAGTCTATGGAGTGGAAAGGAAAAGAGGACGAGTTTATCTATTAAGTTTCCCGTTTAGAGATTTCTTCCATATTTTGCTATAGATATGCCTTCAAATGGTAAAGAATCTGCCTGCAATGCAGGAAACCTGAAATCAATCCCTGGGTTGAGAAGATCCCCTGGAGAAGGAAATGGCAACCCACTCCAGTATTCTTGCCTGGAAAATCCCGTGGATGGAGGAGCCTGGAGGGCAACAGTCCATGGGGTTGCAAAGAGTTGGACATGACTGTGTGACTAAGCACAGCACAGTACATGCCTTCAACAAAATTCTGCCCACTACACCTCACAATATGATTTTTCCTCTTGAAATATCCTCTCTTGCTCTCATTTCCTGGAAAAGAGGCTTTAGTCTTTTGAACATAGCATTGAACAAGATGCTTGAACACAAAGCGTCTTGTTTTTTAAGTATCCTGGTATCTCTCCAAGGGTGTCAGATGCTTCCTTTTAGGCAGTTCATTCAGAACTTATGTGAGCCCATCAGCAATTTCCTCATTCCTTGTTCAAATTGGGCTGAATTCTAACTTTAATTAGACATAGAGATAATGAAGGAATCTTTTTTTATAGTTTCTTAAACTTATATTCATGGTATTTAGAGGTTTATTTTGGGTTTAATTTACTTTTTAGTTTTGTCTAAAAGTAGTTGACTCTGCTAATAGTTATAACAATAATTACATTTAATTAATTTGGAAACTATAGATTGTACATCCAACATCTAATTTAAACCTCACAAAAATCCTATGTAGCAGATATGATGATCTTGATACAGGGAAACTGAGGATCAAGTTGATTAAATATGTTACTCAGGATACTATAGCAGTAAGCTTGAGAATTTGCATTTGAATCTTTGTAAATCATAGTCCCTAATCCAGCAGATTTTAATTTCTACCATGATCAGACTGTACAGTTCATGGGAGCTATCTGCCCACAGAAGAGCCTTCACGGATTCAATCCAGCTAAAAGAGATTGAATGCTGATGACTTTATCAGTGTCTTGTCTCAAAAAGGAAGTGAGGAAACAAAACAACCACACACAAAAAAAAAAAAACAAAAAAAAAAACCCACCGCTAGGAGGCAAACATATAAATGAGGCATCAACAACTCAGTGAACATGAGTTTGAGCAAACTCTGGGAATAGTGAAGAACAGGAGTGTTCTTGCCTGGAGAATCCCAGGCACGGGGGAGCCTGGTGGGCTGCTGTCTGTGCGGTTGCACAGAGTCGGACACGACTGACGCGAGTTAGCAGCAGCAGGAAAGCTTAGCATGCTGCAGTCCATGGGGTCTCAAAGACTTGGACATAGAAACTGAACAACAAAGAGGCCAATATTTAAGAGCGGGGCAGAAATTGGTATCTTTGGAAGACAGGAGAACTAGGCTGGATGAACTGAAAGGAAGTTGCTGAGGCTCTGAGCAAGAAGCAGGACATGCTGATGAGGCATTTAGCTCTTGTATTACGTGATTGGTGGCCCAAGTTCAGAAGACTGGGTGCAGTCAGCCAAGAAAATATTTAGAAGTTGAACTTTCTATAATGGCATGGTTTATGTACTTTTAAAGTAAACCTTTGTCAGTGCTGTACCTTTTTTATGTCCCTCTGAAATAATAGTAAGTAGAACACTGCTTGTTTGTCTTTTTTTCTTGTGGGTTTTTGACTCAGGAAATTCTGATTTCTGCACTAGCATAGTAAGTTCTATGGACAGATTTAGATGTCACCCTTCCATTCTCTGCCTTTAATAAAAATATGGTTTCTACAGCACCGACAATGAATCATCTGGTCTCTGTGTTAGTACCTCTATGGATGTGACATTATAGGCAGCCTAGACTCAAACGGATCTGAGTCTTCAACTCAGTTCCCTTACGTGTACAATCGATGACCTTGGGGAAGTTAAATCCCATGTATGAAATGTGGATAATAATAACAATATCTACTGCACAGTGATGTATGTGTGTGTGTGTAATGGGAAAATGTGTGCAAGGCAGCTAGTCCATAGTCTTAGTCAATTCATGTTAGCTCTGTTGTTCATTTGTGTGCTGAGCTATAATCTTTATTTTTTAAAAATCTTTTACCCACTGCTGGTAAGTCTTCTGAGTTCACTTAAAAAAAAAAAAAAAGGAAGGTCTCTTGTTTTCAAGTGCTTCCTTTTGGATTTGCCCACAGTTCTGGCTTAATAAACTGTGTGATGCTGTCACACCCTTGTCAACTGGCTTCACTTACCCTAGATGTTCAAGCAGTAGATTTGATAAGTAAACATGGTATATCTGCTTGGTTCAATTGTTTTTTCAGTGATAGAATTCTGCAGCAAGATGCTTTCAATTTCCTCCAGGAGGATGCAGTCATCCACTTTTATTCCTAGCCTTAAGCTCCCATTTCTCTGACTGATCAACTGGATCCTATTAGGCAGAAAGTGGAACAATGTCTATGAACTGCTTCTGTGCTCATGTTAAGGAAGTTAGAAGAAGAAGTAGGATATGTGACCTCTCCTTTTTGAGCTACAATGTGGTCAAGAGTTAAAATGAGAAAACTCAATTCAGCATAAAGTATAATATGAAAAGTTCCACAAAAAGACAAAACATGTGCTACAAAGGTTTCGGGGCAAAGGGAGGCTGCCTAGGATGAGAGAAGAAAGGATTCATAAAGGATGTGGCATTTCAGATGGGGTCTTAGAGCATAGGCATGTAATCCTGAACTTCAGAGATATCAATTTTCAAGTAATAATTTGACAGAAATGAAAAAAATTAGCACATTGTTATTAGAAAAGGTGTGGAGAAATAAATACTTTCCTTCCATATACTGCTGGCATAAGAGTACATTATTACTTTTGGAAAGTAATCTAGCTGTCTCCTGTTAGAATTTAAATTGCAAGTGCCATTTGGCCCAGGAATCCATTTCTGAGAATGGATTTGAAAAATAAAGTTATGAGTTATAAAGGTTTACATGCAAAGATATTTATTTCAGCTGTGTGTGTATGATAGTTAAAAAGGGAATAAACTGAATGCTCATGAGAATGACAGAATAAATTAAGGATTGCTTATAATACTGAATCTAAGGCTGTTATTAATATGAATGAAGCAAATCTCTATATATTGGGATGAAAGAAGTCGAGGTGAATTATATGAGAAAAGCTAGTTACAGAATAATATATATATATTTTATATGTATAATATGATCTGTTTATAAACCAAATTGTTCTTCAAACATATATCTTTGTGCATATATATATTTTACATATAAAAGAGTATTTAATCATGAAAATAATTATAAAATTAATCAAAACAGTCAGTATTTATTAATACTGGCTGAGTGGGTTACAGAACTATGGAGTATGATGGTGCTATAATTAAAAATAATATCTTCTAATGAAATAAATAAGTCATGGGGATATAATATACAGCATTGCAACTATAATTAATAATACTGTAGTGCATATTAAGTTGGTGACAGAGTAAATCTTAAAGTTCTTAAGAGTAAATCTTAAAATAATACTGTATTACATATTAAGTTATATTGCATATTATAAGTTGCCAAGAGTGTAAATCTTAAAATTCTCATCACAAGAAAAAGTCCTGCAGTTGCATGTGATGTTGACTTGGCTTGTATGGTGATCATTATGCAGTGTATATAAATGATTAAAGTATAACTCATTATGTTGTATACCAGAATCTATCAAGATGTTATATCAATTATAGCTCAACAAAAAATACCTTTTAAGTTCAATAGATAGAAAGCATGATTGAAGTGATTCCAGCTCCATTTTGTCCAAAAAAAAAAAAAAATTCACAGAAGAATGAAACTGTAGGGCCCTGTATATTTTTGCATATTTTTATAAATTTAAGGAAAATGCAAATAACTATTTGTGAAATCAGTAACACTGGCTTACTTAAGCATGGACTAGAAAAAGGAGTTATTTTTTTATTTTCACACATTTGTATTTTAAGTTTTAGTTGTTCAATAATGCATTAATTGTCTAATAAAAACAGGATAGAAACTTTGACTTTCAATTTATGATGAATAAATAATCTGGCTGGATATCTTTAAAAATGCTAATAACTAAAAGGCATGGAAATAGAATTTTGCTCCATTTTGATTTCCATTGGTAAAATAGAATAGATTTAACCAATGGAAACCAACATAGAAAGCTATGATCATGCTTAGGTTCTATGCTGCTGCTGCTGCTAAGTCACTTCAGTCATGTCCAACTCTGTGCGACCCCATAGACGGCAGCCCACCAGGGTTCCCCGTCCCTGGGATTCTCCAGGCAAGAACTCTGGAGTGGGTTGCCATTGCCTTCTCCAATGCATGAAAGTGAAAAGTGAAAGTGAAGTCACTCAGTCGTCCTCAACTCTTCGTGACCCCAGGGACTGCAGCCAACCAGGCTCCTCCGTTCATGGGATTTTCCAGGCAAGAGTACTGGACTGGGGTGCCATTGCCTTTAGATTCAGACAATCCAAAATAATTAAACCCGGGTAATATGAGAATCGTCAAATTTACATGTAAGCAAATGCTTTCTGTTTAAATCAGTTGACTTATTATTCATATCAAAAAATGCTTTAAGTCCCCAGATAAAATGAGTAATTATGGAGACTGAGAGTCATGTCATCTTCCATTTTCAAACTAGAGGCCCAAGAAAACCAGTGGTGTAATTCTAGTCCCTTCCAAAGGCTTGAGAACCAGTAACTGGTGGTGCAAATCCTACTCCAAGGGCAGAAGACGAGGTCCCAGCTCAAGCAGGTGAGTGGCAAGAGAGAAAAAAAAAAGTACATCTATTTTTATGTAGGCTAAAGAACAGCTATGAAAGAAAGCACCATAAGTTACTCCCATAGAGTGGTAAAGTCAGAGAAGGGAAGGGAACTTGTTTAAAGAAGAATACCTTTGTGATTCAAATAACTGGCAATAAAAGTATGTAAGTCACTTGTGAGAAGGAAAAGAATGTGTAGGTTGCTGATAATCAAGGATGACTTGGGCATAGGAAGGAAGACGGACTATAGGCATGACTCCTGGGAGGAGGCTCAGGGACCAGCTTTCCAGGGCTGCAGGCCTGGATAACGTATGGGTGGAACAGTGTCTGTAGAGGCAGATGTGACAGGTTGAATGTGGCATGAATAGCTTTTGTTTCTTTTGGTGGTTAGTGGGTAGCAAGTGAAGCTATTTGAGCAGGGCAATTATATGACTGAGTCTAGATGTTTTTGCAGGAGTGTTTTCCAGCCCTGCTTTCAAGGTGGACTGCACACAGCAGAGCCTGGAAACTGGTAGAGCCATTAAAAAGCTATTTCCAATAGTTTAGGCAAGAAATAATGAACTGTGCTAGAGGGGTGGCAGCAATTTGGAAAGAGAAAAATGAGAATGATATGTTGGAGGGAGAGTGCACAGAGTTGTCAGCTTATTGATGTAGATAGGGAGGGAGGGGAAGGAGGAGTCGTTGTCAGTGTTGATTGAGAGAATCATGATATCCGTGGCAGAAAGCGAGGGGGCTGAATGGTGGTTTGGAAATTAAGGTGACGTGTGATTTATGGCAGAATAAGGGATCAGTTGGCAACTGAAAATTGCCACTCAGAATGAAGCTACTGTTTTGACTGTATGATATTTTTGCATAGATAGGTGTTCACAAGGAGTGATATAATTTACCAGAGAGAAAAGAAAGGGGACAGAAGGTAGGACGTTGATATTTACATTTTGAGTCAGAAGAATTAAAGTAGCCATTGGGAAGATATATCCAAAACAGCTGGAGGAAAATTTAAAAAGCTTGGGCAATGGAGTCCAACTCATGTTTTGCTAAAATTTCTGTGTGCTTCTATTCTAAGTTAGCTTTGAGGAGGTTGAGGTGACCACCATCAATGGATGCTGCTGCTGCTGCTAAGTTGCTGCAGTCGTGTCCAACTCTGGGCGACCCCATAGACAGCAGCCCCCCAGGCTGTGCTGTCCCTGGGATTCTCCAGGCAAGAACACTGGAGTGGGTTGCCATTTCCTTCTCCAATGCATGAAAGTGAAAAGTGAAAGTGAAGTCGCTCAGTCGTGTCTGACTCCAAGCGACCCCATGGACTGCAGCCTACCAGGCTTCTCTGCCCATGGGATTTTCCTGGCAAGAGTACTGGCGTGGATTGCCATTGCCTTCTCCCAATGGATACTAGAACCATTAAAAAGGTGAAAGAGGAACTTCATATTGAGAGGGTCATGCTGACCCTATTCCACTCCAGATTCCAGTATCACTAAAGGTGCTCTTACTAGTACATTGTTATATCAGGATGTGATATAATAGGACATATCCAGTGCAATCTATGAAGTAGTCTAGTCAAAAGGAAAAAGAAAATCAGAATCAATGGAGCCCTCAAAGCTACTCTTTTATGGTAAACTTAGTGGATATAGGAAAAGGTAATCAATAGAACAAGGAAGAAATCAAATGCAAATATGATATACTCAACACTCTAAAGGTCCAAAGACCCAGATTTATCAACATAAAAGGAATGTTGGTAAATTTTCCCAGCAAAGAAAAGGAAGGGGGATAGTTACAGAATAAGAGAGACTTAACAGTTAAAAGAGTTCCCTTCCCCATCTCCCCCTCAANGCAAATATGATATACTCAACACTCTAAAGGTCCAAAGACCCAGATTTATCAACATAAAAGGAATGTTGGTAAATTTTCCCAGCAAAGAAAAGGAAGGGGGATAGTTACAGAATAAGAGAGACTTAACAGTTAAAAGAGTTCCCTTCCCCATCTCCCCCTCAAAATGAAAAGAAGCAAGTTGGTTTAGATAGCATCACTGATCCATCTTTCCCTCAGCCCCTTCTCCAAATCCATCCCTAAACCACCAGGACATGGTGGCAGTTTCTTAAATGTCTCTCAGTCTCCCCCTGCTGCTCCAACAACACTGCCTCATCATAGTCCAAGCTGCCATCGTCACTGCCTGGACTATTACAACCATGTCAGAGCTGATTTCCTTCCTTCTGCCTCGTTTCTGTCTGTGTTCTCCATATTGTAGCCTGAGTGAGTTTTAAAAATGCACATCTGGTCATANCCAACAACACTGCCTCATCATAGTCCAAGCTGCCATCGTCACTGCCTGGACTATTACAACCATGTCAGAGCTGATTTCCTTCCTTCTGCCTCGTTTCTGTCTGTGTTCTCCATATTGTAGCCTGAGTGAGTTTTAAAAATGCACATCTGGTCATAAGACTTTCCTGCTTAAATCACATCGGCAGAGAAAGACTCAAATCCACCACCTGGCTCAACAGGCTTTCCATGCTCTAGTCCTCATCCATCTCCTGGCTCTCCAGCTTCCTGCTTTAGCTGGCACATCTGTCCTTGAATGGGCTGTAGACTTTTCCCTTTCAGAACCTTTCCATATGTTGTCCTCAGTCTAGTGGATCCTTTACCAAATACATACACTCAGACATACTAACACCACACATGTTAACTCTGCTTCAGGAAAATTCTCCCCTGAGACCCCATTCCAGGTAATGGTCTCCTTGTGGTAGGCTCCTTGTGTTTCTTTCTTTACAGTGTTCATCACAGTTGATGANATGTTGTCCTCAGTCTAGTGGATCCTTTACCAAATACATACACTCAGACATACTAACACCACACATGTTAACTCTGCTTCAGGAAAATTCTCCCCTGAGACCCCATTCCAGGTAATGGTCTCCTTGTGGTAGGCTCCTTGTGTTTCTTTCTTTACAGTGTTCATCACAGTTGATGACTATATATATGTTTATGTGTAGGTCTGTTTATATTGGTCAGTCTCAGGAGGTTATATGGAGAAGGCAATGGCAACCCACTCCAGTACGCCTGCCTGGAGAATCCTAGGGATGTGGGAGCCTGGTGGGCTGCCGTCTATGGGGTCACATAGAGTTGGACACAACTGAAGTGAGTTAGCAGCAGCAGTAGGAGGTTATAAGCTCCTTGAGAACAAGGGATGTCAGTTGTGTCAAATATTANGGCAATGGCAACCCACTCCAGTACGCCTGCCTGGAGAATCCTAGGGATGTGGGAGCCTGGTGGGCTGCCGTCTATGGGGTCACATAGAGTTGGACACAACTGAAGTGAGTTAGCAGCAGCAGTAGGAGGTTATAAGCTCCTTGAGAACAAGGGATGTCAGTTGTGTCAAATATTATTTCCAGTGCTCTGATCAATGCTTGCCACCTTAAAATGTATAATAATTAATGATTAGTTTTAGTGAATCTTCTGGACACTATGGTACTATTAGTACAGATTCACACTGTCTTCTTTTTTAAAAAATCTTTTATTAGAGTATAGTTATTATATATATAATAGTATATATATTAGTCTATTAGTATACTAATATATATTAGTATATATATTATAGTTATTAGAGTATTTTTATAATGTCTTAGCTTCAAGTATATAGCAAAGTGATTCAGTTATACATTTATTCACTCTTTTTCAGATTATTTACCCATATAGGTTATTACCCAGTACTGAATAGAGCTCCCTGTGATATATAGTAGGTCACTATTGACTATCTACCTTATATATAGTAATGTATATATGCCAATCCCAGTCTCTCAGTTTATTCCCCCTGGTAACCATAAGTTTGTTTTCTACATCTGTGATTCTATTTATGTTTTGCAGATAAGTTCATCTGTAGCCTTTTTTTTAAAGATTCCACATATATGCAATATATAATATTTATCTTTCTCTGTCTGACTTACTTCACTCAGTATGACACTCTCTAGTTCCATCCATGTTGCTGTGAATGGCAATACTTCATTCATTTTCAATGGCTAATATTCTGTTGTGTATATTTACCACATCTTCTTTATCCATTCCACTGTTGATGGACAGTGAGGTTGCTTCCATGTCCTGGATATTACAAACAGTGCTGCAGTGAACATTGGCGTGCATGTATTGTTTTGAATTGTGTTTTCCCAGGAGTGGAGTTGCTGGGTTATATGGTAGTTCTACCTTTTAGTTTGGTCTTTTAATAGGTACCAGTATATCAGTTGCTTATGATAACAGCTTTCTAAACATTTTCCAGTTTAGAAGTTTTTCCAATTCAAAGGCTCCATCATCTGGCCATTAATTAGTTAGGAGAATAATAGTGACTTAATCCGGTAAACTTTTTTATGGCTTAACCATGGGTGAAATTGGGCATCCCCTGAGAATTAGAAGGATGTGTCCCTTACAAGATCCAGAAAGTTTACCCAATAATAGTCTGAACAAGTAAAGGCCTTTCTTGCACAAGGGGACTAGCGAGGCAATAAAGGTGGAGATGAAAAAGACTCCTATGGATTGGGACCCCTTATGATAAGCTCCCTTGAGCGCTATGGCACAGTCTGACAAAGAGATGACAGTCAGAAACATACACAGTTGCAACTGTTCGTAATCCCAGTCTATTTAAATGGCTGCCCAGAGCACACTGTTATGTGTCACTTCTGGACAGCTGAGACCGGAAATAGTTTTCTTACTGGTCAACAAGGTAAATGCTCACCAACAAATGCATGAAGTGATTCTCCGCATCGGTCATTATTAGAGAAATGCCAATCAGAACTACAATGAGGTATCACCTCACAGTGGTCAGAATGACCATCATCAAAGTATCTACAATCAATAAATGCTGGAGAGGGCGTGGATAAAAGGGAACCCTCTTGCACAGTTGGTTGGAATGTAAGTTGATATTACCACTATGGAGAACAGTATGGAGGTTCCTTAAAAACAAAACAAAACTAAAAATAAAACTACCATATGACCCAGCAGTCCCACTACTGGGCATATACCCAGTGTGCGTGCATGCATCACTTTAGTCATGTCCAACTCTGTGCAACTCTATGGACTGTAGCCCACTAGGCTCCTCTGTCCATGGGGTTCTCTAGGCAAGAATATTGGAGTGGGTTACCATGTCCTCCTCCAGGGGATCTTCCAAATTTAGGGATCAAATCCACCTCTCTTATGCCTCCTGCCTTGGCAGGCAGGTTCTTTACTGCTAGTGCCACCTGGGAAGCCTGGGCATGTACTCAGGGAAAATCGTAATTCAAAAAGACATGTATCCCAGTGCATGAAAGCAACCAAAATGTCCATCAACAGATGAATGAATAAAGAAGGTGTGGTACATGTACACAGTGCAATGTTACTCAGCCATAAAAAGGAACAAAAATGGGTCATTTTTAGTGATGTGGACATACCTAGAGTCTGTCAGACAGAGTAAAGTAAGTCAGAAGGAGAAACACAAATATTGTGTATTTACTCATATGTATGGAATCTAGAAAAATGGTACTGATGAACCTATTTGCAGAGAAGGGACTTGTGGGGGAAGGGAAGGGTGGGATGATTTGAGACAGTTGCATTGACATACACTACTGTGTATAAATTAGACGGCTAGTAGGGAGCTGCTGTACTCAGTTCGGTGCTCTGAAATGACCTAGAGGGGTGGGAGGGGAGGGAGGCTCAAGAGGGAGGGAGGCTCAATTAGCTACTTATAGCTAATTCACATTGTTACACTGAAGAAGCTAACACAGCATTATAAAACAATTACAATCCAATTAAAAACATTTTAAAAAATATGTACCACATCTTCTTTACCTATTCCTCTGTTGATGGACATTTAGGTTGCTTTCAATTACTGAACTTTTCAAAGAATCAGATTTTGATTTTGATGATTTTTAAAATTAATTAATTTATTTAAATTGGAGGCTAACTACAATATTGTGGTGGTTTTTGCCATACATTGACATGAATCAGCCACGGGTGTCCTCAAGACATAGAACACAACCAAAGAGAAACCTAATTAGACCAATGGTTTTTCCTCCTTATGACAAATAACATCAAGAACACAAAGAAAAACAATTACCACCTCTGGGAGGAAGAAAGAGTCAACAAACTTAGAGTACTCTACTAAATTTCCCAAGAGTTGCTGAGTCTAATGAACCAGCTCCACAGATATTTTCTCCTGCTAATATAATTTTTAGAAATAGGGAAAGGGACTCTTTCCATTCTTATTTCCGACTGATCCTGCAGGCAGAGATACGGAAGACTGACTAATGGGTAAGAATTTTTACTTTCTGCCAGCTTTAGTCGGTTTCCCGGATCTCTTAACTGCAGCATCCTGGGGATGGGTAGTGTTCAGAAGGCAGTGTGGAACCCTGGCACCCATGCTGTCAGGATTAAAGATGTTTTCCCCCTCCACTCTTCTAGGTTCTTCTGTCTGGCTTAAGAATTAAGTTGCCATGACACAAAGTAATAGAAGAAAATTAAACAAAAGTTTAATAGCATTTATATAAAAGGGAGAGACCTAGGAAAACTGAGGATAACTCGCCAAAATGGACAAAGCGATCACCTTAAATACCACCTTCAGCTAAAAACAAAAGGGGTTGCTGGGGTAGTGGTTTGGAACGTCAAAGGGGAAGGGGAGGCAATTCACATGGAGATAGAAAAGCAATGTTTGNGTTTAATAGCATTTATATAAAAGGGAGAGACCTAGGAAAACTGAGGATAACTCGCCAAAATGGACAAAGCGATCACCTTAAATACCACCTTCAGCTAAAAACAAAAGGGGTTGCTGGGGTAGTGGTTTGGAACGTCAAAGGGGAAGGGGAGGCAATTCACATGGAGATAGAAAAGCAATGTTTGATATGTTTTTGCTGGGCTAGGTGGAGATAGTGGGACAGCGTCTAAGCTCCAGGCCCTCCTGAGTTCCCCCACCACATTCAGCCTCTCACATGTCATATATGATATGTACTTATGTTTATATATGATAAATGCCAGCGTAAAAATGATGCCACATCTAGCCCCTTGTCACATATCTCTGGTACGAGCTCTATCCTGAAAAGTGTGTGTGTGTGTGCGTGCTCAGTCACTTCAGTCATATCAGACTCTTTGTGACCCCATGGACTGTAGCCCACCAGGCTCCTCTGACCATGGGATGCTCTAGGCAAAAGCACTGGAGTGGGTTGCCATTTCCTTCTCCAGGGGATCTTCCCGACCCAGGGATCAAAGCCACGTCCCTTGCATCTCCTGTGTTGGCAGGCGGGTTCTTTACCACTAGTGCCACCTGGGAAGCTCCATTCTGGGAAGAGGCTCTCTCATCTAAAAGTATTTCAGCAGTCAGCAGGAAGGTCAAAGATTCTTCCTGAGTCTTGATTAATATAACCCACATGACAGCTTAATATAATCCACATGCCAAAGAGATATATTTTAGGGTGGCAAATTTTTCTCCCTGCAATGTGCTGGACTCCATGCATCTGCTCCTTAGGAGCAAAAATAAACATAGCATCATGTAAGAACAAACCTTGATGTATTTTCAGGTTCAAGAGATTTGCTTTCACTTTAATGCAATTCCTTTTTCTAAGGAAAGAATCAAATGTGTGATTTTTTTGAATTTTTCTTAAAGGGAAGCTGTACTGTATTGTAGTTTTTAATATTCATTTAAATAGGTCTTAAAGACTTAAGAAACTGAGTAAAACTCAAATAGCAAGTATTAATATATATTGTATATATTTGTTACTTGAACTTACTACTTCTCGGCCTTCAAAAATTAGTCAAATTGCTTACATTTTGATCTCTTATTATTTCTTCAGAATTTAGAAATCTGTTCTCTCTTTAAATTCAACCTAAAAGGGTGTTCTTTGGAAGGAACAATGCTAAAGCTGAAACTCCAGTACTTTGGCCACCTCATGTGAAGAGTTTACTCATTGGAAAAGACTCTGATGCTGGGAGGGTTTGAGGGCAGGAGGAAAAGGGGGACGACAGAGGATGAGATGGCTGGATGGCATCACCGACTCAATAGACGTGAGTTTGAGTGAACTCTGGGAGAGGGTGATGGACAGGGAGGCCTGGTGTGTTGTGATTCATGGAGTCGCAAAGAGTTGGATATGACTGAGCAACTGAACTGAACTGAAATGGGAAAAGGATTCGAAAAAGAATTGATACGTGTATGTATGTGTGTGTGTATATATATATAGTTGAATTACTGCTGTACACCTGAAACTAACACAACATTGGTAATCAACTATACTTAATATAAAATAAACAGTTAAAGAATTTTCATTTTCATATAATTTTAATAGTTTCGTACAAACATACACTAATCATTTAAAATATATCTTGTATATAAAATATGTTTTCCTCAACATTTCTAATAAACTCCCAAGGGCGTTTAAAAAATAATACTGTTCTATTGCCCCTGGAAGCATATAACAAATTCTTGTAAATGATAGANCTATACTTAATATAAAATAAACAGTTAAAGAATTTTCATTTTCATATAATTTTAATAGTTTCGTACAAACATACACTAATCATTTAAAATATATCTTGTATATAAAATATGTTTTCCTCAACATTTCTAATAAACTCCCAAGGGCGTTTAAAAAATAATACTGTTCTATTGCCCCTGGAAGCATATAACAAATTCTTGTAAATGATAGATCTATGTGTAGCCTACTTTTTTCTGCTGAAAGCAAGCTTTATATTTCACCATCAGTGCTCCTCTGGCCACACTGTACCTGCTCTCTGAATAACCTTGTTGGTATTCTTCCTAATACCAATCTAAAAAACCCTTTGGATGGCTATAACTCAATCAAAGTCAATCAGATGAAATCAGTTTGGAATATTCCAAAGAATTTTAAAAGTTTGTGGATCTGGCTCAGTGTGGGTTACAGTGGTTTAGAGAGAAAAGGTCTGTCTCAAAATGTACCAAATAGTCCTATGTGAGAAAATACAAACTTCATCCATAGCCAAATTTTGCAGTGGGTACAAGCAACTTTAACAGCTTTTGTTAAGCAAAAGTGTCATCTGCCACAACAACTCCCACAATTGTAACACACAAACTGCAGAGAAAACTTTTCATGCTCCAATGTGTATGTTTATGCCTCAGGATCTGCTAACACTTCTCAAGTGGAAAACATTTGCTGTTGAAACAAATAGTTCTTTTGTAAATCTTCCCAACTGGGCTGTGAAGACACTGACAATTATGTTGATTTTAGGAATGATCATCATTCATGCTTCACCCAAGTAAAAATATGTTATTTTTCCATAAAGATAGTTATATTATCTAAGCATTAACTTTAAGAGAAAACATATTCCTTTATATAAGCATTATAATCATACACTAACTGTTTTGTTCAAGGCATAGTGTTTTTCTACTCTGTGCAATGGTACTTGGGATTCAAAAGTGAGTAAGAAAGGAAATAAAGGTTTGGCATGACTTTACCCTCAAACAGACTGAATATGAAGATAATACATATATTTGGAATGTATAATATATATTTATATTTATATATGATAAATGCCAACATAAAATGATGCCAGAAGGACATCAGCTATATGCTAAATGGCTGATAAAATTAATTTCACTAAGATATCTTATGAAAATAGAGAGTGAAAGGTATTTTGACAAAAATACTGAGATTTTAATGACTTTTGAATTAAGAGTTAAATAAAAGAAGCGTATTTCAACCAGAAAATTGCAAAGGGAAAGACACGTAGGAATGTGTGTGAAATGTTAAAGGGAAAACTGAACAGTTTGGTTAAAGTGAGTTGTTCATATAAGAGAAACATGAGAAGCAATGACGGACATACTAGTAGAAACTACAATGAAGAGTGTTTTTAGTGTTTGGTCATTGCTTCACTAATACTCGAGAAGGAGGATGCCAAAAAGAGGCTGAGAGGGGAGCCTGGCACCAATGTGTTTAGTACTGACCAGGTGACAAAGAGAAGTGCGGTTGGCATAGCAACCAAGATACCATAGACATAGTCTAATTATAACATTGTATTGGCTTTTTTAAGAATGCTTTTTCTGTTGGTTGAGAAGAATCTTTTTTCCCTTGGTTAATTAATTTTTGAAAATGGTAAAACTGTAGAAGCAATAAAATATAGGCACTTCAGATCCACTCTAAAACAAGTATCCATCCATTGTTTGTGGAGAGTGCCTAAATGTAGGAAAATCATCTAAATAGCAGTGTTTCAGATTAAAAAGTTACATGTTCGTCTTAATACTGTTCAGTTTAGCTCAGTCGTGTCCTACTCTTTGCAACCCCAGGAACTGCAGCACGCCAGGCCTCCCTGTCCATCACCAACTCCTGGAGTTCACTCAGACTCACG